>RPOG01002634.1:10360-86023 GCA_008086565.1 Thalassoma bifasciatum | reverse complement strand
GTGAGTTTTGCTTTTCTTTTTCAGCTGGAGATTCAATTTGTTTTTGTTTTTATTTTTTTCTTTTGTTATTTTAAGCCACTGTCGATCGTGAGGTTTTTGAAAAAAGGTTTTAGGACTCCGAGGGTTTGTGAAAGTGAAGAAAGAGCGGAGAGGTTTAAAGTGGCGTGTCGTGAAAAGTACGTCGAATTGAGGGTTCGGTGAACGCGCTCGGTCGCATGTTTTTGAACAGCGTGAAAAAGCTTGTGGATTAAAATCAAAAACCGGGAATTGGCGCTTGATTTAACAGCCGGTAATACTCACACAAAGTCAGATTCACATTTCAGAAAAAGACAGAGACATAACACAGGTCGCCAGCGTGCGCATGGCTCCGTTTCTTTAAAAGGAAAAAGAGTACACGAGGAAGGAAGAGGGGGAAAAAAAGCATAGAAGCACCAAAAAGTTTCTGGCTCCTCCTGGCTTTAGTCGTTTGTTTTATTTTGAAAGTCACTGGATATTTTAGGCCATAACAACATTTCACTTGAAAACACAGTGAATAAAATCAGCATTTAGAGACTGAAAATGCTGGAGTTTGCATGTCAGGCCTGTAGTTGGCGATAAAACTGTAGGGGCTATTTACACAACAATTATGTGGCGTATACATTGGCGCATCATTGGTTTCAGATACATATTTTGTTGAAAGTCAGTCGGTAGATTCAGCAGCTCAAGCACAACATGGCAGTCTGATGAAAGTAAAGTGATGTTCAGAAAAACTCTTCTCTGGAGGTTTTTTTCAAAAGTTTCTACTTAAGGTCAGCTGCTGTGCTGCTGTCTCGGCCAGGACTTTCTTTGTAAAAGAGATTTTTTTTATCTAAATGGGAAACACCTGGAAAAATAAAGGTTAAATTTAAGAAAAAAGCAGTTTTTGTGTAAATGAGAGGCTGAAACACAATAAAATTGATGCGTCCTAACTCTAGAATTGAGCAAAAAAAGCAAGAATTGGATGCCCTTAGGGGATGGGTTTGTTTTATTTTGAAAGTCACTGGATATTTTAGGCCACAACAACATTTTAACTCAAAACACAGTGAATAAAATCAGCATTTAGAGACTGAAAATGCTGGAGTTTGCATGTCAGGCCTGTAATTGGTGATAAAACTGGAGGAGCTATTTACACACCAATTATGGGCGTTTATATTGGCGCATCATTGGTTTCAGATGCATATTTTGTTGAAAGACAGTCAGTAGTGGCCGTAATGTTCCAGAAAAACTCTACACTGTTGAGTTCTTACGAATAACACACATTAGGGCTGAACGATTTTGGAAAAAGATCAAATTGCGATTTTTCTGGCAGATACAGCGATTCTCAATTTGACATTTTCTTTAAATCAAACTTTAGTGAAATTTTCACAATGTACAGAAACATTTACAAACTTGACAGAAAATTAAATCAAACCATTGAAACATCAAAAGCTTTTACTTTAATGTGAGGATGAAAATGAAAACTGAAGGTAAGAATTGTTTCTGACTTTGAGGTCAAAGGTCAATATTTTAATTTGAAAAGTGGAAATTTTGAGAAATAAAGACAAAATTCTGAGACAAAGAGTCAAAAACTTCCAGAGTTTAAGGAACCAATTTAACATTATGTGAAAAAGTCTAAACTTCTCATTTAAGGTCAAAATTTTAAGATGACAAAAGTCGAAGTTTTGAAATAAAGGCAATGTTTGAGATAAAAAGTTGAAATTTTGGTATAAAAAGTCAAAATTCTAAGATTTAGGTCAAAATTATGTGAAATAAATTCAAAATCAAAGGATAAAAGGCAAAAAAATTTAACAGAAGATTTTTAGATAAATAGTCAAATTTTGACTTTTCTCAAAATCCTGAGTTTTTTTCTAAACCGGACTTTTTGAATTATATTTTTTAGTTATAAAACTGAAGAACAAAAAGAGATATCTTTGACTCTTAACTTTTAAAAATGATGTAGTGCAAAATATCCTTAATTGTGTCAAGTTTATTATATAAAATACAAAACAATTTAAAACAAAATTCAACAATCCCAAAGAAAAAAGGATTTTTCTCAACAGTCTCACACTCAAATACAGGTGTGTGTGAAACAGCTGAAACAACAGATCCTGGTTCAGTCAGGAGCAAAAAAAAAAATCACAGCTTTAGCGATCACACGATCACGATGTTTGAAATTTCGATCAGAAAACGATGAATCGTTCAGCCCTCACATACATATTCAGAGACTTTGGATGCAGTGACTTTTATATTTAGAGCTCAAAAAAATCATGAGGAGATCGATAAAGAAACGGGTCGATCAGCAGATGTGATTTCTGTCTCTTTGAAGTCGCACATTCACGTTTCTCCTCTGCTCTCTTTATATATTGATTCTGCTCCGACACACTCGGACACAAACGAGTAAAGGGGGGGAAAAGTTGGGACAAGAAACACAAAAAATGACCTTTTTTTCCCTCTGGCTGCGGGTTTAGCTTGCGTTTTTACACCTTTTCTGTTTCCGCTGTGTTGTTTCGGTGATAAAAAGTCTTTCAGCTGAAAACGAAATATCCACTTTGAGGCTAAAAATCTTCGTTGCATCCCTTTTTTTTCTGCCGACTCCGAGTAGAGCAAAGAAATGTTGCTTTAAGAAACTCTCTCCAAAAGCTGTTCAAAGACATTCGACTGCTCTTGCGTCGTTTTGGGTCGGAAAAAGCGTTAAAAGAAAAGTCTGGTGTCGTCGTGGAAGTCGTTTTAAAGATTTAAACATTATCATCTCATTTTGTGATATTAATATAGAAGCAGAATCCTATTTCTTCTCTGATTATAAGTCAAAAAAAAAAAGATTTTCTACTTCCAAATTTTAGGAACAGCTACACTCACAGAGTCTAACGTTACGGATTCACTAGTTCAGTAACAGTCACTTAGAGTTCGTATTTGTAACTCATTCATCGTCGAAATGTTAAAGCGTAGTCATTCGCGGCTTCACTAAAGCAGCAAGCTGAACTCAAATCTCGCGCTAAATCCGCTTCGTTTTCGCTTCGCTCTCTTTTTTTTTTTTTTTTTTTTTTCAGACACGGTTACTCAAAGGTCCAGATTTTTTGACGTATCGGAGAAAAAAACAAAACAAAAAACAAACAACAACACATACTTGTAAATAAACGCATTTTCTAGATATTTACAAACAAAGAACTTTGGGAGCGCCTCGATTTTGTAGAAGCTGTTCCGAGAAGAGGTTTTGCCCTTTTTAATTACGCAAAATTCACACCGAAAATAAAAACAACAAAAAAAACAAAAAAGAAAATCTGAAAGCGGGATAGTCGCTTCTGTAACTTTTACGGCTGTTTTTTTTTTCTTTTCTGTTTTTAACGACGTCGTCCGGCTGTTTTTTTTTTTGAAACAAAGAGGATTAAATGTCGCAGCTGTAAGAAGACAACTGGTCTCACTGTACGATACATTTTTTTTTTTTCTTTCTTTTCTCTTTTTTCTGTTTTCAGTGGAAGTTGCTGAATTTGTCTCGTTCCCTTTCACGGCTGTACAACAATCAACATGGAGTTTCTATTTGATTTGTTTTGTTTTTTAATTTTCAATGTGAAGTTTAAAAAAAAAAGAAAAAGTACGTACAACTCATGACCTGGCTGGTTTTTATCCCTGTTTTTATCAGTTTGTATTGATTTGTGGATAAAAAAAAAAATATAGAAAAAAAAACATTTTGGTATATTATTTGATGTGTACAATAACTTGTGACATTATCAATAAAACTATTATAATATTTTACTAACATGTCAATCAGTATGTAATGCTCATGTAAGCTCTTTTTTGTTTTTTTTTTTCGTTTTTTTTTTCGTTCTGCGGTTATTTAGCAGGGCTCGCGCTGAGGTTGCTCCCTGCCGTGTGTCGGGTGAATTAATCAATTAATTAATTAACGAGTCGGACGCTGTCATTGGCTAATCTCTGAAGTCGTGCAATACTAATATTCACCGCTTCTTTCCTTTTATTTATTTCTGAAGCAGAGGAGATTGAGCCAAAGACATTTTTTTTTTTTTAAAAGGGATTTTATTTTGAAAATTTCAGTATTGCTTCATCCTGTTTCTGGATCTGGAAAGAGCCTTTTACTCCTGCAATGAAGTCGTTATTTCTTTTTTTTTTTCTTCTTCTTTCTTACCCCATAAACCCTTTTTTTTCTGTCGTCTTGGAGGAAAACAAGGCCGACCTTGTGTGTGAGTGAGCGAGCGAGCGAGTGAGTGAGCGTCACATGGAAAAAAGGGAGCAACCTCCTGCCCAGCCAGTAGAGAGCACTGTGTTCAGCCTTCTAGAAAACGCCACTCTCCTCTGTTTCTCCCCCCCCTCCCCTCCCCCGTTCCTGCCGCAGTGAATCAATGGCACACCTGTTCTCTCTCCCACTCCCACTGGCTCCTCCCTCGTGGGTACAAAAATAATGAATAGATCTGTTTTACTCTTCATTTCAATTGGTGGTGGTTATAATAAAGGATATAGACTGTGTTTCAAAGGTTTATTTTCTTTTTTTATTTGTTTCTCTATTAAAGTGTTTTTATTGAAGCTGCTGGACTTTTTGACTTTTTGTCTGAAAAACTTCTCTTAACTGTCAAACCTGTTAAAAATATTTCTAAAAACATTTTCTACCACCTTGAGTATTGTCATGTCACTACAGTCAGCTGACGTTTTTATTTTGGCCCTTTTTCAAAATCATCCACTCACACATTTTCAGGAAAATCGTTGATTTATTTTCAAAAAGCTGCAGCAAGAACAAATTGAAATAGTTACTTTTAAAAAAAAAGTGTTTTCTGCATAAATTACGACGGAGTATTAAGGCCACATTAAGAATTATAATTTTTTATTTCATATATTACCACTAGATAAAAGTCAAAATTAATTATTTACCACTAGATAAAAGTCAAAATTAATTATTTACTACTAGATTATAGTCAAGATTAATTATTTTACTACGAGAGTAAAGTCAAAATTAATTATTTTACTACAAGAATAAAGTCAAAATTAATTATTTTACTACGAGAATAAAGTCGAAATTAAATGTATTACTACCAGAATAAAGTCGAAATTAATTATTTTACTACAAGAATAAAGTTGTAATTATTTTACTATGAGGATAAAGTCAGGATGAATTATTTTACTACAAGAATAAAGTCAAAATTAATTATTTTACCACGAGAGTATAGTCAAACTTAATTATTTTACTACCAGATAAAAGTCAAAATTAAATATTTTACTCCAAATTAAAGTCAGATTAATTATGTTGCTACCAGAATAAAGTTGACATTAATTATATTACTACGAGATTATGGTCAAAATTTATTATTTTACTACAAGAATTAA
Organism: Thalassoma bifasciatum; assembly: GCA_008086565.1. NCBI lineage: Eukaryota > Metazoa > Chordata > Actinopteri > Labriformes > Labridae > Thalassoma > Thalassoma bifasciatum. Next base: position 80,698 of record RPOG01002634.1, on the reverse strand, counting down.
GTCAAAATTAATTATTTTACTACGAGAATAAAGTCAAAATTAAATGTATTACTACAAGAATAAAGTCAAAATTAATTATTTTACTACGAGAATAAAGTCAAAATTAAATGTATTACTACCAGAATAAAGTCGAAATTAAATGTATTACTACCAGAATAAAGTCGAAATTAATTATTTTACTACAAGAATAAAGTTGTAATTATTTTACTATGAGGATAAAGTCAGGATGAAGTATTTTACTACAAGAATAAAGTCAAAATTAATTATTTTACCACGAGAGTAAAGTCAAACTTAATTATTTTACTACCAGATAAAAGTCAAAATTAAATATTTTACTCCAAATTAAAGTCAGATTAATTATTTTACTATGAGATTAAAGTCGCAATTCAATATGTTACTACGAGATTATGGTCAAAATTTATTATTTTACTACAAGAATAAAGTCAAAATTTATTATTTTACTACAAGAATAAAGTCAAAATTTATAATTTTACTACGAGAATAAAGTCAAAATTAAATGTATTACTACCAGAATAAAGTTGTAATTATTTTACTATGAGAATAAAGTTAAAATTCATTATTTTACTACGAGATTAAAGTCAAAATTAATTATTTTACTGTGAGATTAAAGCTGAAATTTATTATTTTACTATGAGAATAAAGTCAGGATGAATTATTTTATTACGAGAGTAAAGTCAAAATTAATTATTTTACACAAGTAGTGGTGGGCTCAGATATTTTGTCTTGGCTCCCAAGACAACACTTCAGGATGTCATTTCTGTCTCTACGTGGTCACGCATTCACAATTCTCTTCTGCTCTCTTAATTGTGCACGGCAAAGTTCTGCCCCGATGCATAATGTCACTTACAGCCCCGGATACAACTTTTTAAGCCCCCACCTGCCGTTTTGTACATTACCTGTCGTGGTAGGCGGGTTTCATGGAGTGGCAAGTGAGAGACAGCCACGGAAAGAGAAAGTGGCACAGCAAAATCAGTTCACCCCACTTTTCCAAAAAAAATATTTCCCGGTGAAATCATCGTCTTATATTCAGGACAACACGGTACACCTCTTTTTTTTCCACAGGGAGAACTTTCATAACAAAAAAAATGACCCAAACAAATTTGAAAACCACAAACACTTTTAATTTCAGATTCTTCAATGTCACTTTTTTTTTTTTTTAAAAAAAAAAAAAAAAAAAAAAAAAAAAAAAAAAAAAAAAAAAAAAAAAAAAAAACACGTTAAAGGAAAAGTCAGAAATAAACCCAAACGGCTTCTTCCCTGATTGAGCTGAAAATGAAATTACATGGTTGAAGCAATTTAATGACAATCTGATGCTGGAAACAAAAAAAACATCTTTGAAGAATACTCCTCAGTGTTAAAACTAAAAAAAACACATTTAATTTTGCTTAAATTGAGCGAAAGTGTTCAGAAATATCACTCTAAAAGTCGTCGGATGTCTGTGTTTGGGATTTCAGTCGATCATCCTGTTATTGTGTTTGTTCCATCTGAAATAAAAGCTGATGACACCTGAGTCTATATTTATCAGGTTGATAACTAAAACAATAATAACCCTGAGCACAAAGCGCTGTTTTCCAAATGAGTAGTGAATTTTTTTTTATATGTAAAGCGTTTGTTTTTTTTTCTCTCTCTCTCTACTCTCTCTGGCTTTGCTTGGTGAAGTGGAAGTAACGGGCCTTGTTCGTGCACCTGCTGGAGCTGAACCTTTTCCAGCACGATCGGCGCAGCAGACAGCGTGGGTGTTTAGCATTCAGCGTGCCACGAACACACACATAAACATACACAAACCTGGTCTGTGCTGCTGCTGCTGCTGCTGGAGACGCTTTTTTATTCAGGGGACGCTTTGCTTCCTTTAAGTTTCTGCATTTATCTTAATTAACCTCTTAATGCTCCTCAGGGTCGTCGGCGCCCCGTTTAAAAACAGTAACAGATTCTTCACATTTCAGCTGCTAAGTTTGTTTTACAGTTTTCTTCAACAACAAAACGTTATTAGTGAAAGAGTCGCTCACAACAACTGGGACGTCCTACCTGTTTGGGGTCATGACATCACATCCTGAATATTCACAATTATTCCAAGTGGTGAAATTTCTCCTGTAAAGTCCGTTGTTCGTCCGTCTGTCGTGTCCGTTCTCATCAATAACAGCAGCTTCACAGACTTAGAGCATTTTCACCTGGCAGACTTTATATTCTTAGACTTCTGGACGTCTTGATACAAAGAGATTTGATGCCAGGAGAGCCTGATTTTTACAACAACTGCTCTCTGCGTGACTGGCCAGGAGCGTTACACTGCAAAAACGTAAATCTAAGCAAGTCATTATGTCTTATTTGTTGTAAAAATTTGTCTTATTGTTCTTAATTTGAGTCACATTCACCAGACCAGGTCATAAAAATGTCTTATTTCAAGTTTTTTTAAGACAAAAATTAGGTGTAAATTGCTTGTAACAAGTCAAAAAAATCTGCCAATGGGATAAGACGAATTCGCCCGGGAAGTTTCTTGAAATTAGAAAGATGCCTTAAAACAAGACTCTTTTCTCTTATCCCATTGGCAGATTTTTTTTTACTTGTTACAAGCAATTTACACCACATTTTTGTCTTTAATAAACTTGAAATGAGACATTTTTATGACCTTGTCTAGTAAATGTGGCTCAAATCAAGAATAGTGAGACAAATTTGACTAAAAATAAGACATAATGACTTGCTTAGATTTCAGTTTTTGCAGTGTAGCTGAAGCTATTTAAGCCCCTAACAGGCTCTTTTATCAGCTTTCGGCCCACTCGTACAGTAACTAACAGCCTTACTTGTCACACGAAGCCTGCTGTTGCTAGCTTGACTGCCAAAAGCGTAAAAAAGCCGCACGTAATCCTTCATAGTCATGTGCGCAACAGGAGAGGTACAATATGTGACCGGGAGCTTTAATTTCATGATTTTTAAAGAGCATTTTCACAGAAAGAACAAAGTTGATTACAAAGAAGACACTGAGCACTGATAAAGCTGGTTTTGTTCACGCGAAGTCGTCAAGACTAGACTATGGAAACGAGAACGCATCTGTTGGTGTTTGGACAATTGAGACCAAAAACTCCTACAAGGTTTTCGCTAGAAAGCTCAAATTTCACCCAGATGTAGATGAGAAAGTGTAGAAGTGATGTGGTGGATGTTTTATGTCTGACATGAAGCATCTTGAAGTTAATGATGTTCAACAATTGTTTATAAAAAATGAAAAGAAAACAATGCATTTATCCTGATGTGGACTTTAGCCACATATAAAAACATGACATTTTCTGAAACTAGAGACTTCAATCTTTCAAATGAGGTGGCACTGATGAATTTTGACTTTATAGTTCTACAGTTGTAAGCTCTAAAACTTAGCATGGTAAAAAGGCTAGAATTGGGTGGGATGTAAGGGGTTAAAATGTACAGAACTAACATTCAATACATGATGCTGTTTTTACTCTTGATACAGAAATACACACACGCAAACACACACACACACACACATCAGATATGTACAAGTTATCATACATAAACATGAAGCTAATTCCGATGTTGTCCCCAAACGAGGGTGTCAGGCCAAAACTGTACGCAACAGATTCTAGAAATGTACATTTTATCCAAATTCTGACACATTTGGAGGCAAAGTGAGCTCAGAAACTGGTCTTCAAAATGAGCCAAACTGATGGATTTAAAACTTAGATGTGCATACAAAGAAAGGTCAAACTCAGAGCTTTGACCCCGTTCACACCTGGTGTTTAAAACACCTTAACAACCAGGTGTGAACGGGACCTCTGAGCTTCCCGCGTCACTCCACTTGCTCCGGCTCGGCGTCCATGCACGTCTCCCACGGGTTCTTGGGCATCTGAGGCATGGAGAGGATGAGGAGCGCGAAGCCGGTGAGGAAGAGCAGAACGAACCCGGCGCAGGCGCAAGCGAAGGACCAGGCGTAGTGGTACTCGATCCAGATGGTGTCCTCGCTCTCGATCATGCGCTTCACGGACTGACGCATCACCTCCAACGAGATGAAGGCGCAGAGACCTGGAGAGAGTCGAACAGCTTTTTACTAAAACCTAAAAGGGAACAGCTGCTTGTAATTCATACTTTCTGTTTGGTTATTTTACTCACCGGCGAAGGCGAAGAACATGCCGGCAGGTTTCAGGAGGTAGTCGCGTCCTTTCCCTTTGCCGGTGCACGAGCCCATCAGACACAAAGAGCCCAAGATCATAAAAGCCAGACTGAAGATGGAGATGGCTGCTGCTGAGATGTTGTACTCTGCATAAAAAGACAACAAAGTTTGGTGCAATCATCCTTTAAAATCTAATAATTTCACACTGGTCCAGTGGTGTGCACAGAGGGGGGCCAGGGGTGGTGGTCGCCCTGCCTCCTGGCTTGATTGTTAAAATAAAACAAGCTTTGGTGTCTTTATGGGAGAGAAAGCAAATACTTAAGTGACATCCTAGTTGGCAAACCCCAATAATCTGCTCTTAAGATTGGTAAAAACATGTTAAATTGCTCTATCGGGAACCAAAACCTATGCAAACAGTGTCCTCNATTTCCATGTCAGGTGGTACAACCAATGTAATAATGTGAAATGTTATTTTAACATCAAATTATTTATCTTATTCACAAATAAAAGAAATGAAACACACAAAATGAAAATGTATGAGTCACTACAGACACTTGAGAGATACTTGCCAATAATTTCACACAGAAAAAATAACAGGAACATATAAATATATTTTCATATATTTGGTTGCGCCACCTGACATTTTTGGGTGCTCAAATTAAAAATACTAAAAAATAATGAACCTAAAAACTTTGAAATGTTGGTCAACTACTGAAATCTGTTAGAAAACATAATTCTTCACTCAGAAATATGTTTTTTATCCATTTTCAAAGAACTTTTCAAAAATAACTTTTTAGACCCTCTTTTTGTCATTGACCCTTATACAACCATGTTTTAATCCTGTTTGGTGCAGTTTGTGGTAGAAAAGTAAAGATTTGTCCAGACCCTGAACCTTTGACAGATCGGAACATTTGTGGCAGTGAAGTAAAGAAAGAGGATGTTGTTTTGTCTCTTGGAAACCAATTAAAGGTAAGAAGAAGCAACGCTCAGCTGATTGTTGTATAGAGAATAAGAAACTGTTGACCTGATGTATTGATACTGGAGTGTTTTTCACTTCACTTCTTTGTTTTCGCCACAGACCCAGAGATCACGGTAACAATCGATCTGTGTGTCGTTATGTCTTGCACTGATACTTCATGTAACTTTGTCCTTGAGTTAACAGCTTTCGCTCTTCTGTGTGAAAACAGCAGCTGGCTCGTTTTTTTCAGAGCGGAGAGGTGGATGTGGATGTGGCGCTTTGATCTGACGCCTGTGAAACATGCCCGGAGGAGAGGCGTTCCTTTGGGGCACAGAGCCTTCATCTCTTACTGGCAGGGGAGGATGAGAGGATGGGAAACCCCCCCCAACCCCAAAAAAAACAGCTCTGTGTTCTCTGAGATACCGTGGCGCTTCGTCATTGGCTGGCTCGCCAAAAAACGAAAAAAGTTTTACCACAACAAGAGCCACATCAAACCATGCTCATGGAGCTTCACTGGGACACTTCAAGAGGAAAAATCAACAAAAAGAGGAACTTGAATCCAGCCTGATGCTTGAATATTCCCATTTTACAATATTTCCATTACACTTCATCGGACATTACCCGCTCGCCCCCTCAGGGCAGATAAGACGCTCGCTGTTGGGACGCCCGGGTCTGCTGCGACACACTGTACATCCAGTGTGTTTATTCAAGCGTGTGCACCACTACGGCTCAGCCAAATGACTTATTCAAGAGTGAATAACTCAACATGGAGCCAAGGTCAGCTCTTCAATCAGCACCGTTTTCTCTTCAGGGGGAGGGGGGGGGCAACCCATGAATGCTCATATCTCAGTGTAAGCTGATGGTGGAAGTACGCAGCTACACATTCACACTCCCGATAATCCAGAGTGACATCTCTCTGCAGGACTGGAGAAGTGGCTGATCATGGAAACGCTGGCACACACACACACACACACACACACACACACACACGTTTGTTGAGCTCGGAACAGTCGCTGATGGAAAAGGGTCACAGGAGGGAGGATGGGGGAGCGGGGGCTGGGGTGACAAACACACAGCTTCGAGATGTTTATGGGACTAAATGTGGGGGGTTGATCTAACAGTATTCACTGAGCACAGTGGTGTATATAGACATTATGAAGTAGAGGGACAAAAGAAAAGAAGGTACATACAGTGTTTGTTTTGGCGCCCGAAAAGGGGCATGACAGCATGTTTCGATAAGAATATTTATGACAAGAAGTCCAGTTCATTCCTGGACGCTGTTGAGTTGCAGGCTGAAAAGCGACTTATCTCTGATGGACTTTTCTTATGTGTTCATTCATTTCTTCTCCTACTGTTCTAAGAGCCACTCAGTGGCAGCTTGTTGCAGCAGCTTTGCATTGCTGCTGTGACTGTGAATTTCTCCTTGTGGGATAAATAAGGTATATCTAATCTTATCTTACCCTTTTTTTGACTCCCAAGATGGTTTGTCATGTTCAACCAGCTAAAGTAGCAGATGGCTGACATTCCCCAACCTGGAAGACACTAACATGTGTTTTTGCTCCCATAAAGAGGGCACATTTGCAAGTTTTGGCTCCCAAAGAGACACTTTGACATGTGTTGTGGCTCCAAAAAGGAGGGAACTTCAGCATGTTTATCGTTCCCAGGATGGTTAATTATGTTCAACCAGCCAAAATGGCAGGTAAGTGGCATTTTCCAACAATGAGGACATTTTCGCATGCAGTTTGGCTCCCAAAAAGAGGACACTTCAGCATGTTTTGGCTCCCAAAAGGAGGTCAATCATGTTCAACCAGCCAAAGTGTCAAATTATTAGCATTCGCCAACCAGGAGGGCACTTTGGCATGTGTCTTGGACTCCAAAACGAGGCACTTGTGTGTTGACCCTCAAAGGGAGACCACTTAAGCATGTTTTGCCTTTGAGGACAGTTGATCATGTTCACCAAGCCAAAGTGGCAAATGAGTGACAGTCACCAACTATGAAGGCACTTTGGCATGTGTTTGGCTCCCAAAAAGAGGCCACTTCAGCATGTTTCAACAAAAAATTATGACAAGAAGTCCAGTTCATTCCTGGAAGCTGTTGAGTTGGAGGCTGAAATGAGAATTATCTCTGATAGACTTTTCTGATGAATTCATTCATTTCGTCTCCTACTCTTCTAAGCTCCACTCAGTGGCAGCTTGTTGCAGCAGCTTTGCATTGCTGCTGTGACTGTGAATTTCTCCTTGTGGGATAAATAAGGTATATCTTAACTTATCTTATCCTATTTTTGACTCCCAAGACAGTTTATCATGTTCAACTGGCCAAAGTGGCAGATTAGAGATATCCACCTCTCAGGCTAATTAAGAAAAATGTTTAAAAAGACATCAAAATTGTCTATAAAGCCTTAGCCGTGGGTGATACAGGCAGTGGAGCAGTGTTGCCAGATTGGGCTGCTTTACGCCCAATTGAGCTTCTTTTGAACCAGCTAGGTTGGAAAAATAATAACATTGCCCTGATTGAGAAAATTTGGGCTACATTTCAGGACATTTTATTTGAAAATATTGACAAAATAGTTGCCATTTTGTGGAAAAAACAAACAAACTGATGCGTCCTTGCATTCATATATGTTCATTTATTTTGAAATGGAGAGTATCTGAATATGAATATGACATTATCGATCTGTGATCATCATTGGTTAATGAAGTGTCATTGTGATATGTTATTGGTAACTTGCAAGCGCCCAGAAAGACTGACTGTACAAAGTTGTTCATGTTCGGTATTCCCCAGTTCAGTTATCTGTTCTGAACTTTGCTGCCCATTAAATATTTTAACGCTTTTCACGTTAGTTTCTTGAGTTATTGAGATTTGGGCTGGTTTTTGAATGAGTTGGGCGGATTTTGCAATGTATTTGGGCTGGAAACTGTCAGATCTGGCAACCTTGCAGAGCAGAGCCAGGTGTTCAGGCTCAGTAATCTGCTCAGTAACCTACGCACCTGTCACAGGTGAGGGCAGGACCGGAGGTAAAAACACTGAAACAGTCTGTTAAAAAGCTGCTGAAAATCACGTTTTAAAAACTCGGACTGCCCCTGGAAGTATTGTTGGTGCCGACGTGAATGTTGACCCTCTTTACCCGTGGATGAGAAACTACGACGCTCGGTATTTTCTCTGTTATATTCGTAACGGAGGCGCCTGGAAAAAGCAGCGGGTGAAAGCTCCACTCAAGCGGACGCTCCGGGTCATGGAAGCCGCGATGATGAGGGTCGTAGCCGGTTGTCCCGGGTGTGTGTGTCCGTGGTCGGCGTTGTGAGCCGGGACTTAAAAATGGCTGGTCGGATAATCGCTGGATGTCCTCCAGGAGATAAATGATCTTTTTCTGGTCTTTCTGAAGCTGCCATCCCACCTCTGCAGGTAAGGAGGCTTCCATAGCAACGGTGTCCATGGTTACCATGGTAGGAGCTAGCTGTTAGCTTTAGCTCACTCGTTAAAAGCATAAAAACCCTTAGTCTGAACAAATTCTAAAACTTTTTATTCAGTAAAAAACAAGTTAAAAGTAAGCCTTTGCTTAAGGCTAGGAGCATTATTAAGCGTTAATAACCGTTAAAACCAGAAAAAAAAAGCGGGAGCTCTCTCTCTGAGTGTAGCTAGCAGGTAGCAAACCGCTGTACTGTCTTTAAAAGTCTTAAATTCATTGAAATGTTATATTCTAGTCTTAAATAAATTACTCAAAAGTCTTAAATTTGTTGTGGCAGGACTTGTTAATGTGTTATACTTTTCGCTAAGGAGGTTTAGAGTAGGGTGACCACATTTTCAATTACGTAAAAATAGAAATAATGCCTCAAAATATTAAACAAAAAGAAAAAAAGAGAGGTAGCCTATTCTTCAATGTTTTGTTGTGGTGATATGGGCTTGCAGATCATTGGAACCATTATTAGCCACAGAGACATAAGTTCCAGCTTTGCAGACTGTACATTCTGCCTCCCATTTGTCACGACCCGGACGAAAACAGGGGAACTTTTTTCGCATGTCATCAGTGAAATGACATTTTCTTTCTGTTCGAGTGTTCTCTCGCAGTGTGCCTACCTGCCTGTCAGCCTGAGTGAGTGAGTGAGGAGCGTGGAGAGCCTCTGTACTGATTTGTGAATGAATGAATACATGTTCCGGGGTTCGGCTCAAACTCCACCTTTCAGAGCGTGTTTCCAAAGGAACCATTCAACGTGAATAATAAATACACTGTTCTATGACGCGCTCAACCTAGACAAGCTCAAAAACCCGGACATTTGAAGGATTTTATAAACCCCGACCGGACAGGCCGGACAGGCTCCTAAAAGAGGACATGTCCGGGCAAAAGAGGACGTATGGTCACCCTAGTTTAGAGTGAAAACTGTCTTAAAAGCTAATTTATTGGCATCCTAGCTTGGCAGTCTGTGACTATGAGTCACAGTTTGCACTTTTAAATACAGATATTAACCAATGAGCAACTTTATGTTCAATAAACAGTCTAAAATTAAACTTGAATGAGTCTCATTAAGTGACACACGCTATGATTTGATTGTAATGCAGCAGGATCCTCAAAACATCGACCATATTTATGTGTTTTTGGTCTTAAATTTCATTCAAAGAGGCATTAAAAAGGTCTTTAAAGTTTTAAATTTGACTTGCCAAAACATTCAGGTACCCTGTAATAAGTGATGTTAGCCAACCAGATAGGCACTAAAGAATGTTTGGCTCCCAAAAGGAGGGCACTTTGACATGTGTCTTGGTTCCCAAAAGGAGCCCACCTAAGTATGTTTTGCCTCTCAGCATGTTTCATCGTTTTCAACCAGCCAAAGTGGCTTGTAAGTGACATTAGACAACTAGGAAGGCACTAAAGAATGTGTTTTGGCTCCCAAAAGGAGGGCACTTTGGCAAGTGTTTTGACCCCCAGGATAATTTATCATGTTCAACTGCCACAGATCAGAGACATTTGGCAATCTGGAAGGTACTTTAGCACGTGTTTTGCATAGACTGTATAAAACATGGACATAGTCTCCGTGACGTCACCCGTCTGTTACTGCAGCTCCGTTTTGAGGCTTAGAAAAAAATTCTCCCCCCTCACAGTGTATGCTGTAAGCGAAATTAGCGATCCAGACAGGAGACAGAGTTTGTACCAGGCTTTAAATACGCTAATTTCGGCTCTGAAAACGGCCTTTTTCCTGTCCACTTGTACAGGACTTCCGGTGCTTCTAGAGCCTCAAGCGGTCACTAGAGGACCAGCAGCTTTTTAGCACTTCAGTGTTGTCTTATTTTTTCAGACCGGAGGTTGCCGCTTGGTGTTTTGGCCCCCAAAAAGGAGGGCACTTTGGCATGTTTTGGCTCCCAGGACAGATTTACGTGTTCACTTGGCCGAAGTTGTGGATAAGTGACATTTGCCAACCATTAGGGCACTTTGACATGTGTTTCGACTCTGTAAAGAATGCCACTTAAGCATGTTTTGGCTCCCAGGACAGTTAATCATGTTGAACAAACCCAAGTGGCAGACTAGTGACTTTGCCAGCTACTAGTGTTGCTAGGTTTTGGCTATCAAGGAGGTGCTTAAACAAATTTTTCGGCCCCTAAAAGGAGGCCACTAACGCATGTTTTGGCTCCCAAGAAGAAACTAAAGTACAATTTGGTACCGAAGAGGACACTATAGCAAGCATTTTGGCTCCAATGAGAGCACTTAAGTAACTTTCAGCCCTCAAAAAGTCATTTAAGCATGTATTTTGGGTCAGGTGAGGGCACTGAAGCATATTTTGACTCCCAAGAGGGCACTGAAACTTATTTTTTGGCTCACTGGAGAACATTTTGTCATGTTTTAACTCATGAAATAGGCTGATATTGTAGTTCCTCAATCTGTAGGGCACTGTGGCGAGTGTTTTGGCTCCCAAGAAGGCACTCAAGTCCACTTTATCAAGCATTTTGGCTGCCAAGAGGGCACTTTAACATCTTTTGGCTTCCAGAAAGGCACTGTATTGTGCATTTTTCAACAGTTTGCCCCCACTTTTTGCACCATACTGACGGAGAATTTCAGTAATCAAACACCGCATTGCCTCTCAGCATGTTTCATCGTTTTCAACCAACCAAAGTGGCTTGTAAGTGACATTAGACAACTAGGAAGGCACTAAAGAATGTGTTTTGGCTCCCAAAAGGAGGGCACTTTGGCAAGTGTTTTGACCCCCAGGATAATTTATCATGTTCATCTGCCACAGATCAGAGACATTTGGCAATCTGGAAGGTACTTTAGCACGTGTTTTGCATAGACTGTATAAGGACAGCATTTTATATTCAACAGGCCAAGGTGGCAGATAAGTGACATTCGCCAACCATTAGGGCACTTTGACATGTGTTTTGGCTCCAGAAAGGAGGGCACTTTTGAACTGTTGACTGCTTTTTACATCCACAGACGTCAGTTACGTACAAAGGGGCGGGATCACAGACGTATGTTACACCCTCACTGAATGGACACACTGACTTTAAGATGAAGATATGGAACCAAAGTGTCTTCCTCCCGTGTGACTCTTGGTCTGGTAAAGTTTTTCATTTCTAGCTGGTAGGAAACTCCTGCAGTGACACAGATAGCTGCGCTGCTTTTAGATGTGACACATGAATAAAAATCTGACACCAAAGAGAACAGAGCTGCCACCGCCTCAGCCACGGGAGCAGTCAGATGACAAACTGTGAAGGAATTAGTTTGATGTAATACAGACCAGGACGTCCAATTGGTCTAAAATATTTAAAAACAAATTAAATTGATGTTTTAAATTGATGCAGATGTTAGCAGTTTATCAAACTCACCTTTTTGTGTTTTATAGTCAAATATCTCAGCATCCTGCCCCGGAGTGAAGTGTCTGAAGTACGTGCAGTTTTCCTCTGTGGAAGGAAAGAAAATCACTTTTAGTTAATTCACACACCTCTTTAAACTCTTTGAATACCAAGATATAAACACATCATTTATATAAATATCATTACCCATAAAGCTCTGATGATAACCTATGAAAATAAAAGCTGCTTACTCACACCTAAAACATACAAGAAGAGTATTTTTATCACAGCTGTTCTCTTTGCGGCTGATGTTTGCTGCTGCTGTAGGTCTGGATTTATATTGATGTATATAAATATATATATACATGTATATAATTGGATTTTTCTGCAGTATATATCAAAGTGTAACCCAGGTTTATATTTTTTTCACAAAGCAACAAGAAAACATCGTACAGCGTCAACACCAGGAGTCCAAATTGATATGTACTGAAATGAGTTATCTTAGAAATCAGAAAACGTATCAGAATGGAAAGATGTATTGAAAGGAAAAAAAAAACTAAAGAAAACCCCAAGCTGTTGTGAGGGAAACACAAAAGTACTGTGAGGGAATTCAAAAGTATTACAAGGGTACACAAAAATATTATGAGGGAACTTTCAGCTTTTGCAAGAGAATACAAAATTATTCAGAGAAAACACAAAATTATTAATCAAAACTATTAAGTGGGAATGCAAAAGTATTACAAGTGTACAACAAAAAATTATGAGGGAACTTTCAACTTTTGTGAGAGGAGAATGCAAAACTATCAAGAGGGAAACAAAAATTACTAGAAGGGGACAAAACTATTGTGAGAGAACTCAAAAGTAGTAAGAGGAAACACAAAACTATTAATCAAAACTATTAAGAGAGCACACAAAGTATTGCGAGGGGACAAAAAATTATGAGGGAACTTTCAGCTTTTGTGAGAGAATGCAAAACTATTGGGAGGGAATACAAAAATGTTGTGAGGGAACACAAAAGTTCTGTCAGGGAATGCAAAACTGTTGTGAGGAATTCAAAAGTATCAAGAGGGAACATAAAAATATGAGGGAACGCAAAAGTATCAAGAGGGAACACAAAAATATGAGGGAATGCAAAAGTATTAAGAGGGAACATAAAAATAGTATGAGGGAATGCAAAAGTATCAAGAGGGAACATAAAAATATGAGGGAACGCAAAAGTATCAAGAGGGAACAAAAAAATATGAGGGAACGCAAAAGTATCAAGAGGGAACATAAAAATATGAGGGAACGCAAAAGTATCAAGAGGGAACAAAAAAGTATGAGGGAATGCAAAAGTTTCAAGAGGGAACATAAAAATATTATGAGGGAATGCAAAAGTTTCAAGAGGGAACATAAAAACTGTTGTAAGGGAATGCAAAAGTTTCAAGAGGGAACATAAAAATATTATGAGGGAACGCAAAAGTTTCAAGAGGGAACATGAAAATATAATGAGGGAACGCAAAAGTTTCAAGAGGGAACATGAAAATATAATGAGGGAACGCAAAAGTTTCAAGAGGGAGCATGAAAATATAATGAGGGAACGCAAAAGTTTCAAGAGGGAACATGAAAATATAATGAGGGAACGCAAAAGTTTCAAGAGGGAACATAAAAATATTATGAGGGAACGCAAAAGTTTCAAGTGGGAACATAAAAATATTATGAGGGAACGCAAAAGTTTCAAGAGGGAACATAACTATTGAGAGAGAATGCAAAACTATTAAGAGTAATTACAAAAATACTGTGAAATAACACAAAAGTATTAAGAGGGAACACAAAACTGTTGTGTGGAAACAAAGAAATTAAAAGTTTTGTGAGGGAATGCAAAACTATTAAGAAAGGAAAAAAAAACAGTTGTAAGGGAACTCAACACTCTGGAAGAAAGGCAAAATTTATTCTAAAAAAAAATATATATATATATTGCCATGACTCTTAGGGGGCTTCATAAATTTATGATACATCAATAAAAAGTGATAAATATAATTAATAAATCAACCCTCTACCTAAACTCTCTGGCATGAGGAAAAACAGATATTTCTCTTTGACATAAATTTATAAACAATTTTGAAAACTTGCAGAATGTAAATTATTTCTCTTATTAAGTTGTATGAAAACAAATAATTCTACACTTCTTACTGCTCTCAGCAAAACCTGAATGATGGACACACCCTGAAATCACACTTGAAAAAACATTTTAATTTTGCTTCCCATTGTTTTGTCTTGCAGGCGTGAAGTTTCAGCTCAGAGCAGCTTAGTACTTTGTCTCATCATTGAGAAAAACTGTGTAAACATTTGTAACAGTGACTGTAAGTACTTTATAATGAGTGAATAGCCTGTAATATAGATGTCAAAATGTTGTAGTTTTATGATTATATTCTGCTCAGGGACATCATCTTGAAGCCATAGAGGTGTAGGACTTAAATTTACAGTGAGTAATGAGACCACAGGGAGTAAAACTGTGACAGAAAAAAGAAAAAACCAGACCAGAAACTGTTTGGGGTTCAGAGGGTTAATAACACCTGTGTCAATTCTCAGCATCCCCCCCCCCCTCAGCTGTGCTCCACCTGCTGTGACACACCACCAGAACATGACACTTCTTCCACACTTTAAGCCGTCTTTAAACCTCTCACATTGTTTTCATAAAAGCCTCTCGCAGCTTGACACCAGCGCGGGGTTAATGTTTCCTCTAAAAGAGCTGTGCCGTGCAGAGCGAGCCCCTTTTTTTTTTACGCTGCAGCTTTTGTTGACGGACGGTCAAAGTTAGAGCAGAGTCTGAGTTCAGTTTTTGGAGAAGGTGTTAAACCTTTGGGATTTACAGGAATGAAGCCGGACCACGTTGTGTCATCACAGGCAGCTTCAGCCCAGGAAATTATCCTTCATGTTTCTCCAAGTGTGGAAAGAGTCGATTAAATCAGGCTCGATTTCCTGCCAGATCTCAACCACAAATTTCTACTTTTAGGTGACTGAAGAGGAGCAAAAATACTCTCAGATGTACGGTGGCTCTGAAGTGCAAATCACAACAGCAAAAAAACGAAAACAAAAGAGCAAATCAAAAAACACAACCGCAGACACAAAAAGGGTAATTCAGAAAACACAACGGCAACTAAGAAAACACTACAGCAAAGAAGGAAACACAACAACACATCAGACAAAACACAACGGCAAGTAAGAAAACATAATGGCAAATTAGAAAACTTAACGGCAAATCAGAATCCCAAATTGTGGAAAAGAGTAAGAGGAGAAACCCTGTTTTGCTGTGCGCTTTCTGATTTGCCATTTTGTTTTCTTACTTGCCGTTGTGTTTTTTGATTTACTGTTGAGTTTTCCGGATGGCAATTGTTTTCTGAATCGCATTTTTATCATTTGCCATTGTGTTTTCTTATCAACCATTGCATTTACTCGTTGGCCATTGTGTTTCCTAATTTGCCATTGTGTATTCTGAATGGCAATCATATTTTCTAAATTGCCCTTTTTTTATTTGCCATTGTGTTTTCTGATTTGCTGTTGTGTTTTCTGTATGGCAATCGTGTTTTCTGAATTGCCTTTTTATCATTTGCTCTTTTGTTTTTTCTATTTGCCTTTTTGTTTTCTTAATTGCCGTTGTGTTTCTTGATTTGCTGTTGTTTTCTTTTTTGCCATTGTGTTGTCTGATTTGCCATTTCAATTTTTGTTTTGCCATTGTCTTCTGATTTGCTCTTATGTTTTCTTAATTGGCCATTGTTTTTTATTTGCTTCGTGTTTTCTCATTTACTGTTGTGATTTCTTATTGGCTGTTGTTTTTCCTGATCTACTGTTGTGGTTTTACACTTCAGGGCCACCGTACATATTTGCCTGATCCCAGTTTTTACAGTGAGGAGGTTTGTGTGAGTTAATCCAATGTTACCTCCCTCCTCATCACTGATTATGGTTTTACCGTTCGCTCTCATCTCAGGCGTAGTTTTAATTCCTCTCCATACCGTCTCTGCGGGGGACGTCGATGCAACGCTTTCATGTGGAAACATGTGGCACTGGAGCCATCGAATCACAGCCAGAGGTCTGTGACACGCTGCGCTGACAGAGCACTTTCCTGTGTAGCCTTTAAAATATGTTAAAAGCATGTCATTTGGCTCTAAAACGAAACGGTAAATGATACAAACGGTCAATGTGACTCATATTGCAGAAAGGGAAATGTTTACAAAGCCTCTTTTGAAATTACGAGCTCGTAACGCCGTGTGTTGTTCTGTGTGGGCCCACGTCGGCGAGTCATGTTTTTATGAATGAGGACAGGGACCAGCTATCAGAAAACAAACATTAAAGTAGAGGTTTGTTACTAGGCAACAAGCCTCACAGTCCTTTACAGTGAAAAGCTCCTGTGAGGCTGTGACAGAGGCTGGCAGTTAGCTCCGCTCCTGAGAGATGAAGCTCAGTTTATTTAGCTTTGCAGCTTATGTTTCAATAAATTCAAATCTTGGCTGGTGGTCTACTTTAATTTTTTCAACAACATGTGGTCCCATATTGCATTCAGCTATCAGAGAGGTGTTTTAAAGAGTCTGCTTTCCAGTAGTTTAGGCAGGGATATAAATTGGCTGGTTCTGGATCGTCAGAGTGGGCCTCAAATACCAAGGTCTTCTGATCAAATGCTTTTATAATATGAATATGTGTATAAATATAGTTAAGAGAGGACAGTGGATAGAGTGGGAAATGGGCAAGAGTGAGAAATGACACACAGGAAACAGGCCTCAGGCTGGATTTAAACCAAGGCTAACTGCCTGAGGGTGACTGAGCCGATAGGGGGCGACCACAAGGCCATCTGCCCTGCACCCCGGCCTAAGTGGGTTAAAGGCACTAGAGCTGAAATGACAGACAGAGGCTGTAAAAGGCTTAAAAGCTACTACAAAGGTATAAAAAGGAGATTTATAGCATTTTAAAAAAGTACAATACCCCTCTTTAAGTTTAAAGCAATAGTACAATACCCCTCTTTAAGTTTAAAGGGACTGCGAGGACTTTCTAAGTGGCCTTGTAAAGGCTCATCTCTTGATACATGCCTGATCGTGATCCAATACTTACTCTTACTTTTAAATCATGCACCAGACTATTAACGGGAACTTTTTTTTTTTTTCAACAATTCAAATTTATCTGTTTATCTACCATATTTATCCACCTGTAGACTGAGAAATCTGTTTGGAAATCTGTTAAAACACTGTAAAACTTATTCAGTGTGCAATATCTGTTCGATACAGTTCAACCTACGTACATTATATCAACATGTAAATAACGTAAACATTGCTTTAGTCTCTAAGTCTCTATGATAAAACCGTGCCAGCTGACAAAGTGCAGCATTAAGAAGAGAGATTTGTGTTTTTCTCTGTTGAAAACAATTTCTGTGATTTATTTAGTAGTTATGGTAGAAACAGGAGCTGGACTGTGTGACAGAAAAGGACAGAAGAGCAGAAGAAAGCTAAACAGGAGAGCGATAGAGCACAGGCTCAAGGCTAAAACACGAGCTAAGCTGTTTGTGCTAATGTTTATACCCGTCCACAAGTGGGAGTTATTCTGAAATGATCAGTTCAAACTTGAGAATCTATCAATAAAATGAAGAGCCAGGTTACGTTTGCTCTGCTTGGTGAGGACCAGGATTCACTAACGTTACTGACATGTCTCAGAGCACTGGGCTGTGAGTGGTGCTAAATGTAGCCACCTACTAAACTATGCTACGAGCTCACAAAGTTTTCTTGAACAAAGAAAAGTAGAGTCAAAATGAAGACCTGGGGTCCGTTGCACAAAAGTAGGATTAAGATATCCAGGATGAATGCTTGAGCCTGGTTCAAAGAATTCAAAACAAGAGCACCCAGGCTCAGTCGGTTGCACAAAGACTAAGGCTGTTTTCCAAACCGCCTACTACACTAGCGATGCCTACTACTTCGGCTGAAATTCAGTATTTAGTAGGGAGTATGCGAAAACTTGCGAGATCTGTAGTAAACTACAAGTTCCCGGATGTTCCTACTGATCGGAGAAAATTTCTCAGTATGCAACGGACCAGTCTACCTGGCGTACTGTTTCCCACAATGCACGGCGCTAATGCTGTTTGTCAGTTTGGGGGCGCTCAGGTTGAGGTGAATTACTGACACCTACTGGAATAAATCAGCTCAACTACAACACAACAACAAAAATGTGAAACGGTCCGAGAGATAAAAGTGAAGTGACACGAAAGAAACAGCGGTAAATCTGCTCACTTCATCATGAAAGAGCTGTTTACTTTTACTAAATTCATAAAAGCCCGTAAATCATTCATCACTTTTTATTTTACACTAACAGCCTACGTGGGTAATGAGGACGCAGTTTTTCCACCAGCTGTAAAAATAAAAAGTCAGTTGGTTTCAGATTTATTTTCAATACACGATAACTTTTGGTGCAAGATAAAAAAATCAAATATGGCGATTTTGCTGTATTTTATACCTTTACAAATGTGACAAAATCGGGACTTTTATCTCTCCCTGAATTTGTTGTTTTTCTAAATGAATTAAAAATGTTCCTTGAACCACTAAAATAATGAAAAAACCATAACAATTCTCAAAAAAATTACAACTTCCTTCACATGCTTAATTTCATTTATTTATTTTCCTTTGTATCTCATTGACATCTAATTTAACTTATCTACTTTTATTGCTCCTGTAACTTCACCACTGATTGATGTGGTGAATTAATGACTGAAATGCCAAATGTACTCATGGTTTACTTATGATGAAATTAAACATTAGAAAAAAATCCATCAGCTCCACTTCCTGAAATCCAGAGTAGTATACGACTAAACAGGTCCAACAAAACAGTCATACTACATACTACATGTGGAAGTAGTAGATAGTAGGCAGTGCCTACTACCTACTACTGTAGTATGTAGTAGGCGGTTTGGAAAACAGACTAAGCCAGGATGAACGGACATGGATTCATCAAGCCAGGTGAAACCAATCCTGGATCAGTGCGCGCACGTGGCTTTGTTAAATAGACCCCGCCGTCGATCACAGATTCACCGATTCACCATGGCAACGAGAGCGGCGTCAGGGGCAGAAATCCTCATGGAGGCTTATGAGGAGGAAAAGGACCGATTAAAGAAGAAAGACAACACCACCACAGCTAGTAGATTGTGAAAACATTGTGTAGTGGACATTGAAATAACTACTGGCTCAGATTTGTAGTAGCTACTGACTGAGATGAGGGATGAGATTAAATCGATCCTGGAACTTATCCTGGTCTGGAGCAGGCTAGCTCCTCAGGATAAATCTCCATGGTAACTTAGGTCATAACATATCCCACTTCCCACTATCCTAGTTTTGTGCAACCGGATCAAGGATAAGTTGAGCCAGGATAACCAAGATATCCCGGCTTAATCCCTTATCCTAGTTTTGTGCAACAGGCCTCTGCTTTCACTTCATTTCTCAAAACAAAAGCATTCC
Source organism: Thalassoma bifasciatum (assembly GCA_008086565.1). Classification (NCBI taxonomy): domain Eukaryota; kingdom Metazoa; phylum Chordata; class Actinopteri; order Labriformes; family Labridae; genus Thalassoma; species Thalassoma bifasciatum. Next base: position 61,365 of record RPOG01002634.1, on the reverse strand, counting down.
TCGTCGTGTATCGTGACACTTTCTCTATCCATTGTTTGTAGTTTGTTTTCATCAAAGAATAATTTGCAAAGCTGTTAACAATCTATTCATACTGAAGAGAACACTTGCCATTGATGTGAATCATTTTGGTGATTGGGCAACTAAAATAAAGCCATCGAATTCTGGAAGAAAACTCTTTTATCCTCTGAAGAGGAAGTCTCATCTTTTTGAAAGATTGATTTTAAAACCCTTGGGTGAAATGTCTCATAAATATCAGGACACCAAAGCGCCTCTTTAAGCTCATCATGTGTGTTTTGTATGATTTAAGAGGAGACACTCAGCGTTTATTAGGCTTTGAAATTGATTCTCAGAGTTTATTTTCTGCACTGAGCATCTTTAGAGTTCGTGCTTGGAGAAATTATTTTGACTTATTCATCTTAAGAGGCAGCACTTGGTGATGTCTCTTCTGAAGTCGTGCTATCTTTTATGATTTGCTCCCATATTAAACTGAGCTGCTTCAGATTAAAAGAGCTTTAAAGCATTAGATGTATGGGTACATATCTATTTAGGAGTTACAGTCTCATATCCGCGTGCATACGTCGCCTCTCCCCGGCTCGGTATGCCGCCGTTGTAAAGCCTGACCCGAAGTGGCTCCACCTGTGTTTTTGACTTTGCATCTTCAGGGAGTGTGAAGTAACTCGATCGCCTGTCAGAGCTGCGCAGACATGCGAGTCTGCAGAGGGGTGGTGTGTCCCGTGGGAACGGTTTGCACATCATGGCGAACTCTTCAGGCGGCGCTGTCACTCACAGAGACGCTGCACTTGGCGTGAACACTCGACCCTAATGGCTTCCAACCAAGGCAGCTGAGTATTTACGCGGCTCATATTTATAACCGCGGGGCTGCTGGGTGAGCAGTTTGCAGGATGTTATTCAGAAAATTCAAAGTTTTTCTTTGATATAATTTAGAGCCCATTTAACAGCCTCCTTAACCAATGGTTAACCCTCTGATGCACGAATTATAAAAGTCAGTTTTAAAAGTTTTCCTTTTTTTTTTTTCAAATATTTGTTACTGAGCATTCAACTTAAAACAGTGTGAACTTAATGTAAATATGACTTATTTTTTTGTTTGACTTCTTTTTTTCGGAAATTTCATGAATAATCTGTTTTCATGCAAAATGAATTTTGTTGCACGGTAGTACAAAATCACAAGTATAAGTGAATGTGAGAATTTTTAGAGATTGAATTTTAGTCAGGATGAAAAATTTACAAAAACAGTTTTTCCTTGTTTCACGCAACTATTCCCTTTGTTGAAATCACATTGCTCTATTTTTTTTTGTTTTGTTTGCATTTTACTAGACCTTTTCTACTATTTGTGGAATTTGTATAAAATTCCATATGTTAAACATTAAGTGACACTTCAACCATTGGATACAGGTTGTTATTTTCAAAACTAAAAGGTTTGTTGGAAAAACAAAAAAAGGAATCGGTTTTTATTTCTCCATTGCAATAGAAAGAGCAAAGAAAAAACAGAATCTTTTCCTTCTTTCTTGGTGGGGTGTTACCAATTAATCGACATCGGCAGTTGTGTAGCCGATTAATAAACTTTTTTTTTTTCTGTGTGGAGATCGTGTTGTTCCTGCTCCTGTGTGTCTGTGTCAGGCTGCATGCTGCTCTCTGCCGATAATAAATGCTACTGTTAATTCACACGTCCACCGTTACCTAATATAAGACTATAATATTGTGTTCTATCGTTGTGTCAGATGCTTTTTTGCAGAATAAACAGGGATAAATGCTCCTGTCAATACCAGAGTTCTTACACATCCTTAAAAAGTCTTAGATTCATTAAAATGTTATATTCTGGTCTTCAATAAATCACTAAAAGATCTTAAATTTGTCAGGGCAAGATTTGTTAATGTTTTGTTTTATTTTTTATTTTTTTGCAGGACTTGTCGCAAAGGAGATTTAGAGTGAAAACTGTCTTACAAGCTGCTGATATAATTTATCTGCATCCTAGCTCGGCAGTCTCTGACTATCGCTGTTTGCACTTTTACGTACATATATTAACCAATGAGCAACTTTATGTTCAATAAACAGTCAAAAAGTAAACTTGAATGGGTCTCATTAAGTGACACACACCATGATTTGGTTGTAATGCAGCAGGATCCCCAAACCATTGACCATATTTATGTTTTTGGTCTTAAATTTCATTCAAAGTGGCTTTAAAAAGGTTTTAAAAAGTCTTAAATTTGACTTACTGAAACCTGCAGGTACTCTGATTACACACGTCCACCCTTTTCTAATTAAAGACTATAACCCGGCGTTTTCATGTTGCTGTGTCATACCTAAAATCATATTTTAGGTATTGTAGCAACTTGTGTTATATCAGTGGATATATCAGATATTGGCTTTCTTTTGGACCCAGCATTGGCAACAGCATTGGCCCCAAAAATCCCATATTGGTCAGACACTAAGAGAATTAAACAAAAACATCCCAAGATCTCATTGTGAGAATATTATAAAGAAGGGAAGCTTTTTAACTGATGATTTAAATCCAATAAGAAAAGAAGCAGAACTTTCATTCCCGTTTTAATCTACGTCTTTGTTGTTGCACAGAAGTTTCCGCGGGATAGCCTGAGCGTCTGCACTCCGTCAGCAGTGACCTACACTTCAGCCGGGCCCATATTTTCCAGCTGAGTGTCCCACATTTAACAGGGTCTTCCTCCTCACGCACCGACTCAGCTCTGCCTTGGATCAGAGGTTGACACCTCCTCAGAGACGTGGCTGCGATAAACAATAATGTTCCTAACCTAATACAGCAAAGAGTCGCTGCTGGGAGAGACCACCAGAGATTAATGGAATATCTACCACACGTTTCTTGTAAATAAAAGCTGTGGTCATGAATCACACGTGCTATTACAGAGGATTAGTTTACAGCAGGGTTGTCTAAAGTTCTATAAAGAGGGACAGGTTTCATTTTGTAACACATGAATGCTGCATTTCTGAACTATTTCTGTAAAAATCCGACACTAAATGTGCTCAAATATCTTTCCTGACTGATTAAATCAAAGCTAATATGTAGGAATTTTTTAATTGGCTGGTTTAAATATGACAAACTGCTCTCCCAAGAGTGCCCTGTCCGGAGCTAAAAGATGCTGAAGTGACCTCCTATGTGCCTATGTGGTGAACAACGCTAATCCTTTGGCTGGTGAAAACATGATAAACTAAACTCCTAGTGGCCAGAATACATATTAAAGTGCCCTTTTGGGAGCCAAAATACGCAAAAGTGCCCACTCAGGAGCTGAAACACATACCAAAATGGTCCCCTTAGGTGCTAAATCATGTGCTACAGTGTCATTTTTGAATCCAAAACATACTTAAGTCCTCTCTTGGAAGTCAAAATATGTGCTTCAGTTTCCTCTTGGGAGCCAAAATAAGATTAAGTGCCCTACCAGGAGCCATACACCTCCGCACTTGCCCTACAGGAAGCAAAAATGTGCTTAAGTAGTCTCTTGGAAGCCAAAATAAGCTCAAGAACCTCCTGATTGGCTAAACACACTAAAATCCCCTTTAATTAAAACTTGATAAACGGCTCTCTTGGGAGCCAAAACACACAACAAAAAGCCTTATTGAGAGACAAAAATGCACAAGTGCCTCATTACGAGACAAAATACATAAACGTGTCCTCTCAGCAGCTACAGTGCATGCTAAAGTGCCTTTATGTGCCAGAACACACCCTAAAGTGCCTTCTTGGGAGCCAAAACATGTGCCAAACTATGTACTAGTTGCTCTCTTTGTACTTGAGATAATTTGAATGTTTATACTCGCTTTTTATCTTTGTTTTGTCTGTATACAGGTCAAAAGTTTGGACACACCGTCTCATTCAATTTGCGTTTTCTTTATTTTTTTGACTATTTACTGGACTGACTGACCTTCATTTCGATGATGGCCACTTGTTTTTCTTTAGTTGGCTGATTGGTTCTTGCCATAATATGAATTTTAACAGTTGTGCAATAGGGCTGTTGGCTGTGTATTAACCTGACTTCTGCACCTCACAACTGATAGTCCCAACCCCATTGATAAAGCCAGAAATTCCACTAATTAACCCTGATAAGACACAGCTGTGAAGAGAAAACCATTTCAGGTGATGACCTCTTGAAAAATACCAAAAGTGTACAAAGCAGTAATCAGAGTAAAGGGTGGTTATTTTGAAGAAACAAGAATAATTTTCAGTTATTTCCCCTTTTTTTGTTAAGTACATAACTCCACATGTGTTCATTCAAAGTTTTGATGCCTTCAGTGAGAATCTACAATGTGAATGATCATGAAAATAAAGACAACGCTTTGAATGAGAAAGTATGTCCAAACTTTTGGCCTGTACTGTATGTACAGCACTTTGTTTCAGCTGTGGTTGTTTTTAAAGTGCTTTATAAATAAAGTTGAGTTGAGTTATGTTAAGACCCTTCTTAGGAGCCAAATCATGCCAAAGTGCCTTCCTGGTTGGAGAACCACACCAATCCACAGCTTTGGCTGGTTATAACATTCTTCGGTGGCCGATTGGGGGCCAAAATGCTGGCTTAAGTGGCTTTCTGGGAGTCGTAATACACAAAAGTGCCTTCTTGGGAACCAAAATGCTGGCTTAAGTGGCTTTTTGGGAGCCAAAAGGCTGGCTTAAGTGGCCAATTGGGAGCCAAAATGCTGGCTCATGTGGCTTTTTGGGAGCCATAATACACAAAAGTGACTTCTTGGGAGCCAAAAGGCTGGCTTAAGTGGCTTTTTGGGGGCCAAAATGCTGGCTCATGTGACTTTTTGGGAGCCAAAAGGCTGTCTTAAGCAGCCAATTGGGAGCCAAAATGCTGGCTTTATTGGCTTTTTGGTGGACACAATGCTGGTTTAAGTGGCTTTCTTGGAGTAAAAATACACAAAAGTGCCTTCTTGGGAGCCAAAATGCTGGCTCATGTGGCTTTTTGGTAGCCATAATACACAAAAGTGCCTTTTTGGGAGCCAAAATGCTGGCTAAAGTGGCTTTTTGGGGGTCAAAATGCTGGTTTAAGTGGCCAATTGGGAGCCAAAAGGCTGGCTTAAGTGGCCAATTGGGAGCCAAAATGCTGGTTTAAGTGGCTTTCTGGGAGTAAAAATACACCAAAGTGCCTTCTTGGGAGCCAAAATGCTGGCTTAAGTGGCTTTTTGGGGGCCAATGTTCTGGCTTAAGTGGCTTTCTGGGAGTCATAATACACAAAAGTGCCTTCTTGGGGGCCAAAATGCTGGCTTAAGTGGCTTTCTGGGAGCCAAAATGCACAAAAGTGCCTTCTTGGGTTGGCAAATTTCCCCCTGTGGGACTAATAAAGGTTTATCTTATCTTAAAAAACACTAATTTTCCACTTTGGCTGGTTAAAACCTAAGAAACTGCACTCATATGAGCCAAAAAAAAGTGTTTAGATGCCCTGTGAGAGCCAAAACATGCTAAAGAGCTGTCCTAGCTGGCGAACCCCACTTATGCAGATTGGCTGGTTAAAACAGGACGCCATCCTGTAAACCAAAACAAATACTAAAGTGTCTTCTTGGGACCCAAAATGCCGCTGTATGGGCCTATTTTTCTTTTCCCCACTCATGCCATTGGTACAGAGATTTAGCTTTATATAAGCAGCTTAATGTAGTTCAGTGAGACATGATGTGACTTGGCCTCTAACTGTTTATAGATCACAACTGTCAGTGTGCATATGTTGACTAAAAACAGCAGACCAAAGCTCCAGGAGAATTCACCACTTGTCTCTGCAATCTGATGAATTCCTGCCTGTCTGTGCTGGCTGAGCTGGTTTTTTATATATTCAGCACATGCTCTCTGTGCCTGCACCACTCAACCCCCCTCCGGCATCTCATCTGCTCCTGGAATGGCCCCACGGTTCAGACGGCGTCTGGGATTCCCCAAAGTCCAGCGGCCTTTTATCAGTCAGGACATATTTGAGACGTTTTCACAGCTTTCTAACCCGGACAAATTTGGTCTGAAAGTTTGAGGCTAATTTTACAGGAGGCCACACGCTGGGTCACATAACAATCAGCAGACACATAAAGCTTTCTGGGATAAATGTTTTCGTGTTAGCGATCTGCTGATGAGGGACTCTCTCTGCAAGTCAGCGAGGCGTGAGTCACTGCGAGACGGGAAGCTCTCAGCAGTGTTTACAGCCTTTTTATTCAATTACAGTTTTCTTTTCAGATGGCAGAAAGAGTTTCTGTGATAATAGAACATTTACTGTTTGACATTTACAGCAGGAGTCTTTGTGAGAACATCAGGTAACACATGACCTCTAACACTCCAGCTTCATAAAGAGCGATGGCGAGTGGAATTTCAATCCTTTACCCCACTGGAGCATTTCAAGTGTACTACTTTTCACATTCTTAAGTATTATACTCCATTTACTGTGGCAACAACCCTTCACTTCAAGTAAATTAAGTCGTAGAAGATGTTTGGAGAAAAACCAGATGGTGGCCCATTGTTTGTCTGAGTTTCCGAAAAACCCAGGTAGTAGAAGAGAGGTTGGCATTTTTGTGTACACGGCCACAATTTCACTGCAAATGGATTTGTTGACTCTTCAGAATCAGAAATTGTTTATTCATCCCTTTGAAGAAATTTAGTGTTGCCAAATGCTCATCGCAGTACAAGAGTAGAAAAATAATTAGGGATAAGCAGGACAATAATAAAATACAATAAAAACTAAATAAAGTAGAATGAGCAATAAGATAAGTTATAATAAAAAATAGAATAGAAAAAAAGAATAAGAGATTAAAATAAGTGTGCTATGGGTACAAAAACAAGAAATAAGCAATAAAATTGCAGTAAGTACAAAAATATATATGTACAAGATAAGAAATAGGAAGAGTTATTGACATGGTGGTGTGACAAAACTAATACGTTATTCGGGTATAAAGATACAAGCGCTAGTGGAATTTCTCTGCCATCTAATGCATGAAGACGATAACTTTTGACTCGTGTTATGGCTGGAAAATAGGCCTTTTGATTGAAGACTTAGGGCAAGATGTGTCCTTATCATCATTGGACACTTGTCTGATAAAGAGTTTCTGCCTTTTGTCAGACGGTCCCTTGAGCCAGGGGGCGGGAAAATTAGTTTTGATGTAAGAAAATCAACTAAATCCAGACCAACAAGCTCTCTGACAAACAGGCCCTCTGGTTATCTGACAAATGGGGTGTCTGATTTTCTGACTAACAGGCTTTTGACTTTCTAACTTATGGGCCTTTTTTTATTTGGCTTTCTGACTAATGGGCCCTTCTTGGTTTGGGACTAATGGGCCTTCTGATATTGTGACTTATGGGCCTTTTGATTAATGGGTTTTCTGACTAATGGGCATTCTGGCATTGTAATGGACTTTCTGATATTGTGACTAAAGGGCCTTTTTATATTGTTACTATAGGGCTTCGGCTAACAGGCCTTTCTGATTTTCTGACTATAGGGCCTTCCAAAATAGTTTTCTGACGAATGGGGCGTCTGATTTTCTGACTAACTAGCCTTTGATTTTGCAACTTATGGGCATTTTCTATTTGGCTTCTGACTAATGGGCCTTCTGATATTGTGTCTTATGGGCCTTTTGATTAATGGGCATTCTGGCATTGTGACCAATGAACTTTCTGATATTGTGACTAATTAGCCCTCTTATACTGTTACTAAAGGGCTTAGGCTTACAGGCCTTTCTGATTTTCAGACCATAGGGCCTTCTAAAATAGTTATCTGACAAATGGGGCGTCTGATTTTCTGACTAACTAGCTTTTGTTTTTGTAACTTATTTGGCTTATTTTATTTGGCTTTCTGACTAATGGGCCCTTCTTGGCTTGGGACTAATGGGCCTTCTGATATGACTAATAGGCCTTTTGATATTGTGACTTATGGGCCTTTTGATTGATGGGTTTTCTGACTAATGGGCATTCTGGCATTGTAATGGACTTTCTGATATTGTGACTAAAGGGCCTTTTTATATTGTTACTAAAAGGCTTCGGCTAACAGGCCTTTCTGATTTTCTGACTATAGGGCCTTCCAAAATAGTTTTCTGACGAATGGGGCGTCTGATTATCTGACTAATAAGCCTGCCTGATTTTCTGACTAGCTAGCCTTTGATTTTGTAACTTATGGGCATTTTCTATTTGGCTTTCTGACTAATGGGCCTTCTGATATTGTGTCTTATAGGCCTTTTGATTAATGGGCATTCTGGCATTGTGACCAATGAACTTTCTGATATTGTGACTAATTAGCCCTCATATACTGTTACTAAAAGGCTTCGGCTTACAGGCCTTTCTGATTTTCTGACCATAGGGCCTTCTAAAATAGTTATCTGACAAATGGGGCGTCTGATCTTCTAACCAATTAGCCTGCCTGATTTTCTGACTAATTAGCTTTTGAGTTTGTAACTTATAGGGCTTATTTTATTTGGCTTTCTGACTAATGGGCCCTTCTTGGATTGGGACTAATGGGCCTTCTGATCTGACTAATAAGCCTTTTTATATTGTGACTTATGGGCCTATTGATTTATTGTTTGTTCTAACTAATGGGCATTCTGGAATTGTAATGAACTCTCTGATATTGTGACTAATTAGCCCTCTTATACTGTTACTAAAAGGCTTAGACAAACAGGCCTTTCTTATTTTCTGACTACAGGGCCTTCAAATATGATAATCTGACAAATGGGGCGTTCGATTTTCTGACTAATGAGCCTGCCTGATTTTCTGGCTAACTAGCTTTCGATTTTGTAACTTATAGGGCTTATTTTATTTGGCTTTCTGACTAATGGGCCATCTAATATGACTAATGGGAATTCTGGTTTTGTGACCAATGGGCCTTTTGATTAACAGGTTTTCTGACTAATGGGCATTCTGGCATTATGACTTTGCCTTATGGCAAATGGGCCCATGCATTTTTTGTGCCTTGGTACTCATACGTTTTTGACTTGTTTCACTATCATTTTTTTTTCAACTATTTTTTTTTACTCATTTATTCTTCTTTACTGTATACTCTAAATTTTGACACTGCTGTTTACCATTTATACTGAATGTTAACTGTAGCACTGTTTGCCCTTGAGTTATTATAATTTCAGTTCTCTGTATGTGTTGCATAAACTGCCGATTGGATAATAAAGCTACCTTGAATACTGAACAGACTTATTACAAAAGAACCTTGTGATTTACTCAGAGAATAGGGCAGATTCTTTTGACATAAATAAAACTAAACTAGGATGCATTCCCTTGGACTTTGTGTTTGAGCAGCTGTTGTAAACTGATTATCCACTGACACGTTGGGCTGAAGGTCTCCAGTTTACAGGGTCGCTCTTTAAACTATAACACTGGGAGCTGACAGAGACACATTCACACTATCAGGCTCAAAGAAGAACATTATTCAGGAGTTTTCAAACCACGTTTACATTTACAGTTGGGGGACCTTGCCCCAAAGTTCACGTTCATTTAAAGGTGCTACCCCCAGATAGAGATGTACTCATGGTTACATTTTTTGTGGTCAAAAAGCCTCAAATGTCTCACAAAGGAACTATTCTGTCAAGAGATGTTTAGATTGGGTCCCACCAAAAATGGTCCCCATTTTCATGTCAACTGAGCGGCGTTTGACGTTCATACTGATTCCACAGTTGCTTTCTTAGTACAGAGGTTCTCAACCTTGGGGTCGTGACCCTACATGGGGTCCCCTGAAATGTCTAGTAAATAATAAAAATATTTTCTTCAGGGATTATTATTCTTGTTAAAAATGAAACACAACACACTTAACAACTGTATTCTGTGTATAAATATTTTGTTCGCAATTTATTATCAAGTATTTTAGTAAAATAAGTATGTTACTATTAAGTGTTTCAGTAATTTGAATATTTAAGTATTAGGCATTTCAGAATTTTGAGAATTTTATCATTAAGTATTTTAGTGTTTGGGTTTTTTTCAGATCCAGATTCAGTATTTTAGTATTTGTAGTATCTTATTGTTAAGTTTTTGAATATTTTTAGTATTTAATTAATACGTTTTTTGGTTTCTTTTAGTAATTTAGTACCCAAGTGATTTGTTTTCTATTTTTATTTCCCTAGATTCATTAATTTTTTTGCCTTTAATTCTCCCTTGGGGATAAATATACAAATTAGAGAGAACAAAATTGTCACTTTGTGAACTAATCCTGGCTACTCTATATTTGTAACAGTGTTTTTAAAAAAATGTACAAAAAATGTCTCTGGGGTACCCATAAATTTTATGATGTGGAAATGGGGTCACAGCCCTAAATCCCCTTCTGTTGTTTTAGGGTGTGTCTGAAGCATACTGTAGCATCAGTTATCCGCAGCTGGTTTTACAAACCAGATCCTGAAACAGATTCCACACCAGTGAGTGAAATCAGCTGTCGTGGTGTTTAGTGTTACTTGCTGAAAGCCCCTGCCGCCACTAAATCCTCCGTGACTCATTTTAAGCCATTTCTGGTTGGCCTTAAGTGCCTCAAGTGGAGTGGTTTGATCTTTAAGGCTAATTTAGAGTAAAGGGATCCCTCAGGGCTTCGTCATGGGGCCTGTTCAGTTTGTACGCAGTCAAGTTTGTGGGGTCAGCACCCGCTTGTGCAAGGGTTCAAGCAATTTTCTTGTTTTAGATGCCAGATTATGGAATCCATAGTAGCTTTTCTCTTGTCACTCAGATTTCCCTTCCTAACCCTGTCGCAGGGAAGTAAATAAAAGTTTCACGATGTCATATGACCTGTCTGGATATATCTAAAACTATTATTAGACGCTTTCTGCCTCCAAACTCTGGGCTGCATTTAGACACCTCACATTATCATGCTTTTAGAAAGTGTGACCGTGACTTTAACGTGATTTTATTTGCCGTACACGTTTCTCGTTATCTTACCTCCAGGCAGGCTGATGGGTCCGCAGCCGTGCCCCTCCACAAAGTGCTCCTGGTCCATGTAGATGTACTTCTTGCACAGCCTCCACAGGCCGAAGTGAGCCGCCTCGCACGTCTCGTTGACCCTGTCCACCTTAGGGCTGAGCACTGCCCAATGGTCCGTCACCACCGCCGTGAACATGCACGCCATTCCCACCAGCAGCACGAAGATGGCGATCTTTATTTTGGTGCGCTTGTGCATGTTTCCGGGGTTTATCAGCGAATACTCCAAGAAGAAAAATCAGTCTCCTCCGGGCTTCTTTCTTCACTGACTGCGGCAAAGCGTCTCCTCGTTTCTAGAGTCTTCTTTCCCCTGTCGGAAATCTGTGCCTGTGGTTCGAAGGGAAAGGGGCCAGACTGCTCTGTCCTACTTTCTTAGTCCCCTTCTCCCTACTCACTATGAGGTGCTGCACAAGCGAGGGGGCTGCAAGTTTAGACTTACAGCTGTTGAGGTAGATCAGAAAAGTTGATGACCAAACCAACTGTCTGCATTGCATGTTGGGTGATGGGTGTGGGGGGCTCCTGTGTTTGCATGGTGGGGGCTCTGATACTATAAATGTGAGCAGTGAGTCAAGTTGTCAGGCTGTTTGCTGATCTGGTTACAAACTGGAGATGGAGATGTGTAACACCCCATAATAAGGGGACGCTCATAAAAAGTGAGGCAAACTTATGAAACTGACATTTCACGATGGAGGAGATAGTTTCCATCACGCTGGAGACTTTGATTTGTCTTTGTAGGCGACTTATAAGGATGTGTTTATAAAGAGCAGGAGAAGAACTGCAGCTGGCAAAGCTATGGACCCACAATGCATTTAATTTCCTGTCAGGACGTTCAAGAAACACATGTCCTGATACAGTTAAGAAGCAGTTGTTACCTCACTGTGTCAGAGTGAAAATCTTCACTATTAAAGATGAAGGTCTGGTCTTCGGAGGACTTTTTTCAAAGGATGGGACAACAAAAGTTTTTTTCCTGGCCTGTCTCCTTTAAAGAGAGGGCACTTGCCTTTGAAAAATAAGGTTTTAGTACCTTGACATGATTAAAGTCACATTAAATTGATCCCTTTTTTTTCCCACTGGTATTAAGAAAACTCTTATTCCAGCCCAATGACTGTATATAGAATGGACAGCGTGGCTCCGCCTGTCATCGTTCTACGATTTTGAAGCCAAAAAACCCCGTTACTCTAGTATGACGATGTCATCTGGCTGCATGGTGTTCAGGTGTTTTTTTTTCTGAGAAGTTAGTTTCTCATTAGTTATTGGACGTTAAAAACCGCGATATAAGTTTCGTTTTACGATAGTTGACAGCTGCCGTTCATGAGTAGTTTTTATCTGGGATATAAGAAACTTTAGGAAAGAGCCAAAAGGAGACTAAACCTTCTGAAGAGGAAGAAATAAATATTTTTATTTCTCTTTTTTACTTGGCTCCACTGGAAATTCTCTACTGCGCAGACTGGCTGCACAATGGCGGCTAGAGAAACGGGTTTTTTTGGCTTCAAAAACTTAGAATGGTGACAGGCGGAAGCACGCTGTCCATTCTATATACAGTCATTGAATTACAGACACACATACACATGAAAAGTCATACTGTTTTGGAAATGATTTGGCGGCCCATTTGTAGTACCTTTACGGCCCATTAGAGGGCTACGACCCACAGGTTGGGAACCAATGCATTACAGCTTAAATGACAGAAACAAATCCATCAGAGTTCAGGTTGATGTATTATGAGTCCAGTCGTCTGTTCTCTGAGATTATAACCAGCAGTGATTATTGGTTCAGGCCTGTGTTTGAACCATTAACCAACAGGATGAGATTATTTCCCCTGAAAGGTATTTTAAGGGCCATGAGCCTCCCTGAGGACTCACACTGAGGTCAAAGGTCAAAGAAGCCAACGATCAGGTCGGGGTCAGGGGAAACCTTTGGATGCCATTATGTTGGTGCCATCATTCAAAGTGACGATGTTGGGGAGTGAGGGAGCTGCATTGATTAAGGTTTCTGTATGGATTACTCATCTGTTCACACATTAAAACAAACAAACAGAGAGAGTAGACTAGTTCAATCCAAACGCAGTTATTATCATGCACCAGTTTCTGCTTATTTTCTGCTCGTTACACGACTCATTCAGCAGCTGTTGATGCACATCAGCACTCGCTGTAAATAACCACAGAATAATCAATGATGGATGAAGAAAGAAGCCGATCAGTGAGGCCTGAAATCGTTTTCATGAGAAGAGATGATTGCATGTTTCATACACCTTATGAAAATTTAAAGCTCTAAATAACAAACCTATAGCACCGTAACTTGGAAAAAACGTCCTGTAAGTTTACAGTCATGCGATTTATGTCGTTCACTTTAAACAAAACCAGGAGGTAAATAATTAACCTGGAAGCTTTTCGGTTAATGAGTTCATCATGGAATTGTTTCAGCTTTAGTTGAATCTGTAGCTTCAAACTCACAAGATGAAGTTGATACATTCAACAAGATTGGGCCTGAATAGGGGGGCAAAGAATTTGTTTAACCAAAATTCCACAACCACAAAAGTTATTTTCAAATGACAGGCATTTGCAAAACATTTCTCCAATCTAAAATCTGAAAATAAAAAAAAAAAGGTTTAATTATTAAGTTTTGATGGTGCCTGAATGTATCACAAGTGTTTTAAGCAACGTTCAAAATAGCTGAAGAAGACAGGGAGATTTTATCTACAAAGCTGTGATACCCCTGTCTTTTAAAATTTGCATGAAATAAATAATTTCCTTTAGCTAAATTCTGTTGAAATCTCTAATCTCCAAAAAGAAACTTTCACAACAAGACGGAGACTTGTAGTGACGTTATAAATGTAACAGAGACATTTCGGCTTATTTTAACTTTTGTGATCTATTTCTGTTCGTTTAGTGTCCCTATGTGACTGTCCAGCTGTGAAAATGGATAAAAACTAACTTCCACAATAATGGATGTGATTTATTGTCTTTGAGTTACCCGCCATGTCACCTAAACTGAACTTTAACTCTTTAAACTCCCAGACTGCATCAGTGTTACAGTGTTACACAGGGCTTACAATGCTTTTGGGAGGCACCTCTCTTAAATCCAAAATAGATCAGCATGAGGGCTGTAAGCATGTCAGCAAGTAACACAAGGTACCTCAGAGACAGAGGAGAGAGGGGGGTATTCTTACTGACCCACCAGTTCATGTCAGGCAAGATGTCTGTGTTTGGAATAACACACACACGCACACACACACAGACACAGGTTTTACAATTAAACCACACATAGCCCCAAACAAGAGCAGGAGTTTGGCTTCTTCTCAAATGTAGCCTCACTTTATTTTAAGGTTACAGTCAGGGTCAGAGTATAGGCTTTATAGCTAAAACCAAACTTCAGCGTGAAAAACTGCAGAGGCCCACAGGTGCAAACACGCTGAGAATACAGGAAAATGATGCAAATACAAAATAGAAATCATGCCAATATATAAAAGTGATGCAAATATAAAAAGTGGTCCAAATACATAAAAGTGATAAGGTTCAGAAAGGTGATAAAACTACAGTAAAGTGATGAAAAAAACAGAAAAAAAGATTCAAAAACAGAAAAGTACTGCAAATACAAAAAAGTGATGCATAATAGGAAAGTGATGAAAAAAAACCCCAGAAATGATGCAAATGTAGAAAAATGATGAAAATATAAAAAAGTGATGCAAATAAAACAGAAGAGTGAATAAAAAAAACCTGAAATGTGATGCAAATATATAAAAATGATCCAAAAAAAAAACAGAGAAGAGATGCAGAAAAATGATGCAAACATGGGAAAGTGGTGCAAATGTAGAAAAATGGTGCAAATATAGAAAAATGATGCAAATATAGAAAAATGATGCAAATCTAGAAAAACGATGCAAATATAGAAAAATGATGCAAATACAGAAAAGTGCTTCAAATCCAGAGAAGGGATGGAGAAAAATAATGCAAATATAGGAAAGTGGTGCAAATATAGAAAAACGGTGCAAAAATTGAAAAATGATGCAAATATAGGAAAGTGGTGCAAATATAGGAAAGTGGTGCAAATATAGAAAAATGGTACAAATATAGGAAAGTGGTGCAAGTATAGAAAAATGATGCAAATATAGAAAAGTGATGCAAACATAGAAAAATGATGCAAATATAGGAAAATGGTGCAAATATAGGAAAATGGTGCGAATATAGAAAAATGATGCAGATTTATGAAAGTGATGCAAATATAGAAAAATGGTGCAAATATTGTTAAGTGATGAAAAAAACCCCAGAAATGATGCAAATGTAGAAAAGTGGTGAAAATATAGAAAAGTAATGCAGAAAAGTGACACGAATCAGAAGAGTGATGCAAATGTAGAAAAATGGTGCAAATATAGAAAAATGATGCAAATATAGAAAAGTACTGCAAATATAGAAAAGTGGTGCAAATATAGTTAAGTGATGAAAAAAACCCCAGAAATGATGCAAATGTAGAAAAGTGATGAAAATATAGAAAAGTAATGCAGAAAAGTGACACGAATCAGAAGAGTGATGCAAATGTAGAAAAATGGTGCAAATATAGGAAAGTGATGCAAATATAGGAAAGTGGTGCAAATATAGAAAAATGATGCAAATGTAGAAAAGTGATGCAAATATAGAAAAATGATGCAAATATAGAAAAATGGTGCAAATATAGGAAAGTGATGCAAATACAGAAACATGATGCAGATATAGAAAAATGGTGCAAATATAGAAAAGTGATACAAATGCGAAAAATAAGCTGCAAATACAGAAAAGTGCTTCAAATTCCAGAGAAGGGATCCAAAAACAGAGACGTGATGCAAATATTTGCAGCAGTGAAAAAGGAGCAGCACAGGTTGTTGTGATCAGCTTTCAGAAGAAATCAAACAGCCTTTGGTTGTTAATGTTTCTACAACAGGCTAAAGGTAAAACTCCAAAGCTCTTTAGACGCTGTGTCCTCACTCTCAGTTCTTCAGAACAGGTCGATCTGGGAGGAGTTTTGTTGGGAAAAGGTTCAGATAGAGACGGAGCGTTCCTGCAGTTACAGACTCCACACTGTGAGGAGCTGAAACTCTAATGAGAACTTTTTTTTTTTTTTTTTTGACTTTCACTGGTGTCTGCATTAGAGCCGCAGAGAAGTGGGTCACATTTGCCATAAAGACACTAAAAGTGGGCCAACGCTTAAAAAGATAAACAGAGATGTACCAGAGTGAGTTAGAAGAGGGGAGTGATCAGAGAGATTAAAACACCGTTTGGGTTTTTCATGAAACCTAAAGAGTTTTTTTTGTCTCAATTCCTCCTTTAGTCACTAAAAAGACCTTTTTTTTCTGAAAAGGGTCTCTTGGTTTTTACAGAAACAGTAAAATCAGTCAGTTTAAGACTAAATCTAAACTCTCTGACCTTGGACACTTTTATTGATCAAACCAAATTTAGGATGAAAAGACACTTACACGCGTGGTTTAGTGACCCAGGGGGCACTTTTTCTTTATTTGGCTCCCAGGAGGACGCGTCTCTTTAAGATCCTGCAAAAATACCCAAAGAACCTCAAAGACAACAAAGTATCTTCATAACCCGAGCGTTGATTTAAAACACTCCATTACTGTTTAAAGTGAAAATTTCAGTAGTTTTAACATAAATGATGCATTTAAGCCCATTCTTGCTCACATAAAAAACAACTAGAAAATGAGAAATTGGCTTCTATTTAGATTTCTTTTCTTTATTCTTTGCTCATGTAGTTGCAAAATTGTGACACTAATCAAAAGTCATAATCTCAAGTTTTTTTTATCAGGATTTTGACTTTTATCTCAGAATTTACACTTTAATTTCTCAAAATGGGACTTCTTCCTCTCAAAATATTGGCTTAGTATCTCTGACTTTTGACTTTTTATCTCAGAATTTGGATTTTTTTTAATGTTAAAACATTGACTTTGTATCTCCAGCTTTGTCCTTTTTACTGAAAAATATGGACTTATCTCTGACTCCTGTCTTTTCATGTCAAAATTTTGACTGTATATCATAACTGACTTTTTCAAAACTTCAATGTTTTTTCTAAATATGTTGACTTTTCATCTCAGAATGTTGGTTTCCATATAAAATTTCAACTTTTTGTCTTACAATAAGAACATTTACCTCAAAATTTTGGTTTTCCATCTCAAAATTACAACATTTTTATCTCAGAATGTTGATTTTTATCTCAAAATTTTGGTTTTCTATCACAAAATTTCAACTTTTTATCTCAGAATGTTGATTTTTATCTCAAAATTTTGGTTTCCTATCTTTAGACTTCAACTTTTCATCTCAAAATTTTGGTTTTCATCACAAAATTACAACATTTTTATCTCAGAGTGTTGACTTTTCGTCTCAAAATTTTGGTTTTCATCACAAAATTTCAACTATATATCCTAGAAACTAAAAATTTTGAGGTTAATGTTCATATTCTATTTCAAAATTTCAACTGTATATCTTAGAATATGAACATTTACATCATAATTTTGGTTTTCCCGTCTCAAAATTACAACATTTTGACTCAGAATGTTGATTTTTATCTCAAAATTTTGGTTTTCCATCTCAAAATTACAACATTTTTATCTCAGAATGTTAATTCTTATCTCAAAATTTTGGTTTTCTATCACAAAATTTCAACTTTTTGTCTCAGAATGTTGACTTTTCGTCTCAAAATTTGGTTTTCCATCTTTAAATTTCAACTATATGTCTTAGAACATCAAAATTATGAGGTTAATGTTCATATTCTATTTCAAAATTTCAACTGTATATCTTAGAAAATGAACGTTTATGTCAAAATTTTGGTTTTCCATCTCAAAATTTCAACTTTTTATCTAAGAATATTGACTTTTATCTCAAAATGTTGGTTTTCTATCTTTAAATTTCAACTTTTTATCTCAGAATCTGACTTTATATCGGCCAAAAATTCTTAACACTGGTCATGAACACGATGAAAAGAGGGGTAAAACAGAATATTTGCATTTTGAAAACTGTCAGTAGCTTAGTTCACCTTTGCTCTATTTTGAATATCAATGGTTTGTTAAACGAGCTGAAAAAAAAAACTGGACTTTTTGGGTAATTTTACTTTATTTTATTTTACTTTACGTTTAATAAAGTTGTGTGTGGAGAGATGTGACTCAAAGAATAAAATATCAAATGGCTCCATTTCATTTCCATTACAGCTCCAGAATGCTAATGAGAGCATGCTAAAGGTTCTATTTCCAAGTTAGATAGTTAATTGTTTTTCTAAATAAGCATCCCTGGCTTTAAAAGCTTTGTTTTGATATTGGATGGATCAGTGTTTGGATAAAGATAGAAAACCACATCATTAAGGCTGAGACCCAAAACTGTTACTTTACCCATCCAGTTCAGCCAAGAGCTGATGCTAACAAGCACGTTAGATACTCATGGAGACGTGACCCTGCTGTTTTGTTTTCAATTACTGAGGGAAATAGTCTCTGGGGAACCACAGGGGGGGAGGGGAGGGGTGTATAGAAACACTGTGGATGAAAATACCACCAAGAGAAGGATCGTGACAGTCAGATTCCCAGGACTTAACAGCTTTGGTGACGGACAGGAGAGAGAGTGGACGGAGATGGCTCCAGTTCAACGCCGCGAAAGGAAACAAGGTCATCGGATAAGTTCGGCGTTAACAAAGATACATCGCACGCAGCGGATTGAAATAAGTCCGTTCTAATTTAAGGCGGATGGAAACTCTGCCAGCCCTTTGAGGATTCACAAAATATTCAACAGAGAAACTGAGCATGAAGCCGAACATGAAACCCGATGGAGCACGAACGACACCAAGACTGGGTAATTTGATCGTCTACACGCAGAAACAACACCCACTCCACCCGCTCCAGACAAAGAGACGAGCTTTCTGGAATCTGGATGAACATTCGGGAGCCTGTTAGTTCAGTGGAGCTGAAAACCCATCAGCAGCCTGAGTTATGTCACAAACTTTCTGTGTTTGAAACTAAAGTGGACGCAGTGAAACACTTTGACTCTTTACTCCACATGTGCACTTAAAACTGGAGATAAAGACTAATTTACTCTCCCTTTAACATGTATTCAACCTTTTCAAATAATGTTACCGCCACTGCTCACATACTTTCATGCATCTTTCACGTTGCCATTGCTGTTAACCAAAACATCCACCGGGGGGGGGCTGCACAGAGACAAAGGTTATTACTTCATGGGCAAAAACATGTGTCAAAGGGCCCCTTGGGAGCCAAAACGTGGGATGCAGTGACTTCTTGAGAGCCAAGATAAGCTTAAGTGACATCCTGGTTGGCAAACCTCACTAATCTCACCTGCCCTACAAAACGTTTGCATGCCACTGAGAAAACATCCTTGAATCTGTCAGTAAACTAATTGTTTTTTATAATATTTTGGAGAGTTGGACCTCAAACAAAGATCTGTGCGTATCTTTTCCCTAAAAGGCCTCCAGTGGGCTGGCCAATCAGAGCGAAGGGGTTTTGGGGAGTGGGAGCCTTAAAGAGACAGCAGCTAATGCAAATTTCAGATGGAGGCTGGAACATAGACTGTATAATGAGTGGACGTAACGACGTTGGGCTCAAACTGAAGCCTCCAGCAGATGCCCCGCCCCCTGGTGTCTGACTGCAGTATAGGTCATAAGCCCCGCCCCCCATGCATTCCGGATATGAGTCTGGAAAACTTTAAAAAATTACGATACCTCGTAGAAACGTTTCTCTCATCTTTACACTAAGGTAGTATGACGATGTCATCTGGCTGCATGGTGTTCAGGTGTTTTTTTTCCTGAGAAGTTAGTTTCTCATTAGTTATTGGACGTTAAAAACCGCGATATAAGTTTCGTTTTACGATAGTTGACAGCTGCCGTTCATGAGTAGTTTTTACCGGGGATATAAGAAACTTCGGGAAAGAGCCAAAAGGAGACTAAACCTTCTGAAGAAGAAGAATTAAATATTTTTATTTCTCTTTTTTACTTGGCTCTACCGGAAATTCTCTACTGCGCAGACTCTGGCTGCACAATGGCGGCTAGAGAAACGGGGTTTTTTGGCTTCAAAATCGTAGAACGGGGACAGGCGGAAGCACGCTGTCCATTCTATATACAGTCAATGGTCAGAATCAGGTGAGATCTAAGGGCTTGAATCTTGCTCCGTGTAAAAACGTTAGTCCTCAGGTGTGAAGCCTGAGTTCATCTGTGCCACATGTTAAAGCCAAGTCTCTCACTTCTTTTAACAACTCTGCTGCAGTCCAGCCAAAAATCAATCTTCATTGACCCAGCATGTGCAGAAACACAAGCCCAAGACTCCTAATTGTTCCAGCCCCTCAAATAAATCACAAATTCCTCCATGTGGGATTCCCTCATGTTGGCAAATGGACTCACAGTCCAAACGCCAGAGATTGTATTTTTTAAGCCTTTGGGATTTTCACTCCATTACAAACCTTCTGTTATGAAGTCATTGGCGAACAGCCCCCCTGAAGAGATAATGATCCCCAGTTGGAAAGGCAGAATTACATTATCCATCCTGCACGACTCGACTTATAGGTCAACAATCTCGAAACAGCATTTTGGAGTTGATTGCAGAACGAGACTGATTGGCAGCCTGATACTCCAAAGAAGTGTCACTGATGGTTTTAAACTACTTTGCTCCATCACATTCAGAGTTACAAGCTCACATACTGATTTTTTACCAAACACATTTATAATCACTACATTAGTGGTTCTCAACCTAGGGGTCGTGACCCCATTTAGGGTCGCCGAGAATCCAAACGGGGTCCCTGAACTGAAAAAAATACAGATACAAATATTTTTTTCCGTATCCGTATTCTTATTATTCTTTAACAAACAAACAAACTAAAAATCGTCCTGACAAGTATCCACAGTAATTAAACTCTAAAAATTGAATGTCAGTTATTGTTAATTGAAATTAAAAACACAGTGGCATTATTTTATGCTTGAATCTTTTTAAATAAAACAAGCTCATGTTTTAGCCTTGAGCTCATGTTTCAGCATCAAGCTCATGTTTTAGCCTTGAGCTCATGTTTTAGCCTTGAGCTCATGTTTTAGCATTGAGCTCATGTTTCAGCCTCAAGCTATTGTTTTAGCCTTGAGCTCATGTTTTAGCTTTGAGCTCATGTTTTTGCCTCGAGCTAATGTTTAAGCCTTGAGCTCATGTTTTAGCCTTGACCTCATGTTTCAGCCTTGAGCTCATGTTTTAGCCTCAAGCTCATGTTTTAACCTTGAGCTCATGTTTTGGCCTTGAGCTCCTGTTTTAGCCTTGAGCTCCTGTTTTAGCCTTGAGCTCCTGTTTTAGCCTTGAGCTCATGTTTAAGCCTCAAGCTCATGTTTAAGCCTTGAGCTCATGTTTCAGCCGTAAGCTCATGTTTAAGCCTTGAGCTCATGTTTAAGCCTTGAGCTCATGTTTTAGCCCTGAACCCATATTTTGGCCTTGAGCTCCTGTTTTAGCCTTGAGCTCCTGTTTTAGCCTTGAGCTCCTGTTTTAGCCTTGAGCTCATGTTTCAGCCTCAAGCTCATGTTTCAGCCTTGAGCTCATGTTTTAGCCGTGAGCTCATGTTTTAGCCTTGAGCTCATGTTTCAGCCTTGAGCTCATGTTTTAGCCTTGAGCTCATGTTTCAGCCTTGAGCTCCTGTTTTAGCATTGAGCTCATGTTTCAGCCTCAAGCTCATGTTTTGGCCTTGAGCTCATGTTTTAGCCTTTAGCTCATGTTTCAGCCTTGAGCTCATGTTTTAGCCTCAAGCTCATGTTTTAGCCTTGAGCTCATGTTTCAGCCTCGAGCTCATGTTTTAGCCTGAGCTCATGTTTCAGCCTTGAGCTCATGTTTTAGCCTCAAGCTCATGTTTCAGCCTCAAGCTCATGTTTTAGCCTTGAGCTCATGTTTTAGCCTTGAGCTCATGTTTCAGCCTCAAGCTCATGTTATAGCCTTGAGCTCATGTTTCAGCCTCGAGCTCATGTTTTAGCCCTGAGCTCATGTTTCAGCCTTGAAACATGTTTAGCCTTGAGCTCATGTTTTAGCCTTTAGCTCATGTTTCAGCCTCAAGCTCATGTTTTAGCCTTGAGCTCATGTTTTAGCCTCAAGCTCATGTTTCAGCCTCAAGCTCATGTTTTAGCCTTGAGCTCCTGTTTTAGCCTCGAGCTCACGTTTTAGCCTCAAGCTCATGTTTCAGCCTCAAGCTCATGTTTCAGCCTCAAGCTCATGTTTTAGCCTTGAGCTCATGTTTTAGCCCTGAGCTCATGTTTCAGCCTTGAGCTCATGTTTAGCCTTGAGCTCATGTTTCAGCATCAAGCTCATGTTTTAGCCTTGAGCTCATGTTTTAGCCTTGAGCTCATGTTTCAGCTTTAAGCTCATGTTTTAGCCTTGAGCTCATGTTTCAGCTTCAAGCTCATGTTTTAGCCTTGAGCTCATGTTTTAGCCTTGAGCTCATGTTTCAGCTTCAAGCTCATGTTTTAGCCTTGAGCTTATGTTTCAGCCTTGAGCTCATGTTTTAGCCTTGAGCTCATGTTTTAGCCTCAAGCTCATGTTTCAGCCTCAAGCTCATGTTTCAGCCTTGAGCTCATGTATTAGCCTTGAGCTCATGTTTAAGCCTTGAGCTCACTTTTCAGCCTCGAGCTCATGTTTTAATGTTTAGCCTTTGATTTAGCCTTTAGCTTTTGTTTGAGCCTTTTGCTCACTTTTTTGCCTTTAACCTGCATTTTAGCTCATGTTTTAGCCTTAAGCCAATGACTTAGCCTTTAATCTGTTTCAGCCTTTAAATTGTGTTTAATCTTCTGGCTTGTGTTTTAGCTTGTAGCTCATGTTTTAGCATCTTGATTGTGTTTTAGTCTTTGACTCAAGTTTAAGCCTTTAGTCCCTGTTTTATCCTCGAGCTCATGTTTTAGCCTTGAGCTCATGTTTTAATGTTTAGCCTTTGATTTAGCCTTTAGCTTTGTTGAGCCTTTAGCTCACTTTTTTGCCTTTAACCTGCATTTTAGCTCATGTTTTAGCCTTAAGCCAATGATTTAGTCTTTAATCTGTGTAGTAGCCTTTAGCTTGTGTTTGAGCCTTTTGCTCACTTTTTTACCCTGAACTGCTTGAGCTCATGTTTTAGCCTTTACCTCATGATTTTGCCTTTAACCTTTTTTTTCCTTTGTCTCATGTCCAAGCTTTTAGTTCGATTTAGCTAGTAGCCAATGAGTTAGCCTTTAATCTGTGTTTTAGCCTTTAGCCTGTGCTCTATCACTCTCCTGTTTAGCTTTCTTCTGCTCTTCTGTCCCTCTTCTCTTTCTTTGCTAAACTTTGTCAACCAAAGCTTAATTTAAATTAACTTCTTAATTCCCTTCTTGATGTTTGTTGCAAATGATACTTTTAAAAACTGATCTGAAATCCTACAGGATAAGAAGAGAGCAAATGTAAAGACAAGTTGAACTGTAAGAACAAAGTGTGATTAAATAAACTGCACAAAGAAAACTCTCCACACACACACAGCTGTAAATGCACATCATGTTAATTAACAGCAACACGTACAATGTGATCTCACCTTTTTTTTTTATCACACACAGCAACTGTAACAGTCAAGCTTGGGTAAGAAAAAGCACAACATCAAAAGGTCTCTCTCTCTCTCTTTCTCCCTCATGCTCTGCATGTCTAAAAGTAGATCCACACATCATCCCTGAGCGAACGGAGAGCAAAGCAGACGGGCTGTACAAAAAAAAGATAAATCACACAGAATACTGGAATTTACCGACAATACTGTGCGTCACTTTTGTCCATAGATATCCACAGAGACCCATTTTCACAGTATGAATGTGCCACACTGGAGGATTTACAAAGTCATGGGGCGTCGTTGAGATTCAGTAAATGGCAGCTTAAACATAAGACATTAGATTTCGTTAGCACCAGTTGTGTCGAGTTATAATCAAATACTACAATAACCATCAAACATGTAAGTCACTTAACTTCAGCAAACAAATCTGGAGATCTTTCTTGTGTAGGAATCAAAAATAAAAACTGTACCTGAAGTTTAACAGTTTGACTTTTTATCATATTACATAGGAATTCTTTTTATTGGAGAAGTCTTAAGCAGCTTCTCCTTTAAGGACAAAGTGAAATTCTTATATTATAAGTTTGGCAGGAAAAGAAAGTGACAAATAAATCTCAGAATACTCTTTAAATATTGCTACAAAATGACTGGATCAACGTTCAACAACAATCGAGGGAGCAGGGTTGTAAGAAATCTCGTTTTCGCTTCTCGTTTCCCGCGACATGAAACACAAATTGTCAATGTCCTGTCCCAGAAAGACACGAGGAAAACAATTCTGCGACCTTTTCAGCAGCCGCGGGGAAGAATTTTCTTTTCCATCAGCGGTGCAATAAGTGGAATATGTTCCCTCAAGCTGATTGTTGCACACAGACGCAAACGCCTGACCTCATACAGGTGTGGTCCTCCTGTTCACGCCGTCTTTAAGATCTTTCTGGAAGCAGTTGTGGACTTGCAAAAACCCAGAGTCCCTCTCTGGACTGTAAGGTCCCGCAGCGCTCGCCCCCTTCAAAGGGTCCCTGCTTAGGGTGTACAAAGATATATCCCCCATCGGTAAACCCATCCCCAATCCCCCGCCGCCGCCACAGCTCTTGAGCCTCGCGGGAGAAGGCTCCCTGGACGGTTCGGACGACCTGGAACTGGAGCGCGAGCGCCTTCGTCGGTAGCGGTAGCTGGGGATGCGAGAGTACGGCGAAGTGGAGGAGGTGGTTTTGATGAAGTCGTGTCGAGTTCGGAGGCGCGTCTCTTTGTTTTTCTCGATGTAGATGTTGACGGCGAGGACGCCCACGGATTCCGCCACGATGAAGGAGAGAGCGCCGAAGTAAAAGGACCAGCCGTAGTTGTACTGGTTCTTCTTGTCCTCGCTTTTCTTGTCGCTGGGGTCGCCGGCGTTGCTTGAGATGTAGACAATGATTCCGATGATGTTGCTCAAGCCTGACAAGAAAGAATGAATAAGGCATTAATGACAAAAAGTGAAGCCGGTGGTTGAAACACTGCTCACAGATTTTACTTTAGTATGAAATTTTACAACCATATGTTTCCCAAAACTTCCTCAGGTGGCGACTCAGTTTTGGTTAAGACCCTTGACATCTTTTTGCTTTATTCCCATCATTCCTCTCATCATCTGTGTCCCTAAACATTTAAAATCATGCCATGCCGCTTTCACTTTATCCGACTCAAATCTCAGACAATTCACTACTGGTGTTCCACAGGGCTCTATCCAGGGGCCACTTCTCTGTCTTTTAATTTTACTTCCTCTTCTGTTTTCTTTGTTAATACATCAGCCGTAATTTTTCTCAATGAAAAAAACTGTTCTCCTCTTTGGTATGAAATCCTCCATATCAACCTTTGACACTTTTTTTTGCACGTTTTGGCTCCAAAGAGAGCACCTTAGTGTCTTTTGGCTCCCAAAAAGGCACATAAGTGCATCTTGGCAGCCAAAAAGGCATTTTAGTATGTGTTTTGGCTCCCAAGGGGGCAGTTGATCATGTTTGCTTTATCGTTTCTCTCTTGGGAGCCACAACACACATTTTAGTACTGTCTTGGTTGGCAAACCACACAAATCTATGCCTTTGGCTGGTAGAAACATGGAGCAAAACGCACTATAATCTACTGAAGTGCCCTCTTGGGAGAATAAAAAAATTGCAGTGAAGTGCCTTGGCGCCAGAATGTGTGCAAAAGTGCCCTTTTGGGAGCCAGAACATGTGCCAAAGTGTCCTTCAAGGAGCCATAGTTCATGCTCTTGGGCGTCAAAACATACAATAATGTGCCCTTTTGGGAGCCAAAACTTGTGTTTATTGGTGACCTTTTTGGAGCCAAAATATACCAAAGTGCTCACTTTGGTGCCAAAGTTGTGCATCAGTGCCTTCTTGGGAGCCAAAACACATGCTTAAGTGCCTCCCTGGTTGGCAAACTACACTAATCTCCCACTTTGGCTGGTTAAAACATGATAAACTGCCCTCCTGGGGGACAAAACACGTTTAAAGTGACCTCTTGGGAGCCAAAATATGCCAAGTGATAACTCAGGAGCCACTTGTTTAAGTGCCCAATTGGTGCAAAACTTGCACTTAAGTGTTTTCTTGGTTGGGGAACCAAACACATCTGCCCCTTTGGCTGGTTAAAACATGATAAACTGTCCTCCTGGGAGCCAAAACATGCTAAATTGCCTCTTGCATGCCAAAATGCATGATGTACAAGTCTTTTTTTTCTTTTGCCCCTGCCCTTCAAAACGTCTATGCACACCACTGCCCCACCCTGTGATGAAATATGTTACCCACTGATCCCCCACAACATATTTGACCACCAAAGAAAAGCAACCTGAAATCACCTTATCGGATTCCTTTTTACATTGTCTTAAAATAATATTTAACGATTGAGGAAGCAGGGGATAAAAAGATGTTTCCAGGAGTGAAGACATCCACTTTTTGTCATGTGCTACAGTGAAAAGACACAACTTTGTACAAGTAAGAGCAACTCAAGGAAACCGAGCCTGGCACAAACTCTATTTTCGTCTCTATCTCGTGGATTTGTTGTGATAGCAGTTTGTGCGTATCAGAATGTACCTGTCAGTCTCAGCTTACCTGCAAACACAAACAGGATGCCGGCGCTGAGCAGGATGTTATTTCTGCTGCTGTAGATACGTCCAACCCCGACACACAGTCCACCCAACATCAGCAGAACGTTGCTGAGGATAGGGAAGAGGCTCGACGCTCGAACTAGACCTGTTGTTAGAGAGAGGAAGAGATGGTGAAATAAACACATACACCCACTCTTTTTTCCAAGTACATCACTTTTGGCTCCTTTGTTTCACCACAAAGTCTTATTTCAAGTTTTCAAGTGCAGTTTACCATCTTTCAAGGA
The DNA here is from genome assembly GCA_008086565.1 of Thalassoma bifasciatum. Classification (NCBI taxonomy): domain Eukaryota; kingdom Metazoa; phylum Chordata; class Actinopteri; order Labriformes; family Labridae; genus Thalassoma; species Thalassoma bifasciatum. The sequence goes on along the minus strand of RPOG01002634.1, from coordinate 34,587 downwards.
GGCAACTCATGTTTCAATAGTTTGAAATATTCATTGCATCTGGAGTAGGGCTGCATGATATGGCCTAAAACCAATACCTCAATATTTTTTGGCTATATCCCGATACACAACATACACCTCCATATTTTGATTTCATCACCATATTAAATGTTCAGTTCAATCCTTTAATTAATAAAACACCACTATAATGATTCAAACAGACCTTTCAGTTTGATTTCTAACATTTGAAGCCAAAAAGGGAAAAAATCAAAATCAGGTTAAGTTTAACAAACCTTTCACCCCAAACCACACTTTATATGGGTACATAATTTTAGTTCCAGCAAAATATTTTATTCAGATTTATTAATCTGGTTGAATGTATCACATGACTGTCTCAAGAGATTTTTAAAATTAAAACCATGAAGACCAAATAACATTTGAAATTTTGTGGATGACTTAATCTAGTTTAATTTCCATTTATCAGCTACCTGGATATTGTTGGTCAAGCTCTCACTGAAGTTTTGTGGTGTAGTTAGTTTTACAGCGTGCTCTTATTTTGAAGGTTCACACAGGTTCATAACAGGAAGTTAGTCGGGCAATACAACGAGACGTATGAATGCTCCGGGAAACGTCTGTGGGAATTTTTAACGTGCAACACGACAGTTTGAGGACTCTCCTCCTCCCTCTGTTTACTTTACGGCTCAGAGTTTTACTTTTTGGTCTGTTATTAGACCAGTGGTTCTCAACCTTTTCCAATTCAGGGCCCACTTTTAAGTCTCAAAAATTTTTCGCGGCCCACCTCTGACCATGTAATTATGGGGGCTGTATCGTGCCTTGTTAGCGCTTGATTTGTAACAAAGACCCGAAATGTAAGAAAAAAAATGTAATAAAATCCGAAATGTAAGAAAAAAAATGTAATAAAATCCGAAATGTGATAACTGGTCAATGATGTAACAGGTGCTGAGTCATTTGCCCACGATATAACAACTTGTTAAATGTTGGGTCAGTGATTATAGTCTTGGGATATACAACTTTTGTTTAATCAAATTTCAGGGCTTTGTTAAATTTGGGGTCATGTTACATGTTGAGCTTTAACTTGCCCTCTTCAAGGACTTTTCTTATATACAAACATTATAACATGTTGAATATCCTTACAAATGTAACCAAGTTTTAATACTTAAACATTATTCTGTACATTCGCATCTTTATATAATTACCCTTCATTAAAATTCAGACTATTTTGAAAATGATTTGGCGGCCCACTTGCAATATCTCCGCGGCCCTCCAGGGGGCCACGGACCACAGGTTGGGAATCACTGTATTAGACGTTTGTGTACGTTTACGATGACGCTGCAAAACATAGTGTTTGTTTCTCTTCTTTGTCGTGGAGAGAATCAGGTGAGGATCACACAGTCAGCAAAGCCCAAATACGAAACTACGCTTTAGAAAACGAGTCCAAAAGTTCACAACCTGCGACCGACAAGATGTACAAGCGCCCGGACTCCACGCTCCCCACAGATTTATCTCCCAGATAGAATTTCAAGCAGTGATGAGATAATGTCCTGAACCTCTTAGCTGGAGCCTGCAGGTGGACGCTGAGGAGCAGCAGAGGGAGAGATGGGAAATCTTGAAGCCGCCAAATTAAGAGGATACTTCTGTCTGTCCTGTTTGTGAAGAATGATGTATCATAGGTGATAAATCAGAGCAGCTTTAGTTGCCTGAGGGTGTCACTCTCCTGACACATGAACACTTGTGGTCTGATGTAACAAAGGAGGTGAGCAGCGCTGGTTTAATATAACTTTGTCTTGTTCAGCTCAAGCAGCCTGATAAAATGCTATCGGTTGGATAACAGCGCTTTCAGCTCACTGACGTTAAATTGATCCAGTAATTAGTATAATTCTAAAAGAAGCTGTGGTGACTCAGCTGGTGCTTACTCATGAGTTACCAAACCAGCAGAAGAAACAGGCATAAGTGAGACCTGGATACAACAAGGCACAGTGGAGCAGTGGTTAGTGTTGTTGTCTCACAGCAAAAAAAAAAGTGCCATGTTTGATTCCTGGGTTTCTTCCAGAGTCCCAACGTGCCTGTTGAGTTGCTCTTAATTGCCCATTTGTGTTTTTCAGAATTCTGTTTTTCACTGTAAACCAAACCTAACAACATTCTCTTTTCTCCTGCCAACAAGGGAAACTCAAGACCCAAAAAAGAAACTCTTTTGTAGGACTTGGCATGATAGTTACACCGAAGAATAATCTAATTGCGATTATTTTCTATCCTGCAATTGCAATTCTTTGTACGATTATATCTAGGTTCCCATCTTATATGTTTTAAAGCAAAAATAATGTAGGAAATAAACAGTTACATGAATTATAGCACAACAACAATAACTCACTACCACTACAACTGTGACTGTTTTTGTCCATTTAGTCACTTTTCACTTCTTTTTTGACACTTTTGGACCATTTTTGATACCTTCTCACTATTTTTCAGATTCACTCCCAATTTTCTTGCCAATTTTTGCCCATTTTTTGACACTCTTCACTCTTTTTTCCCCTCTTTGGCCATTTTTCCCACAAACGGACAACTTTCCAAGTTCAAACTTGACTTTGGCCATTTTTACCAATTTTCACTGTTTTTCATCACTTTTTTCATCATTTTTGCTTCTTTCTGAATTTTGTAGCATTGTCTCCAAAAATTTCTTGCTATTCTTTGTTACTTTTTGGCCATTTTAGTAACTTTCCACTATACCTCGCCGCTTTTGGACAACTTTTTGCTCCTTTTTGAGTATTTCCAGATTTTATCCCAATTTAAATGCTAATTTTTGTTGCCTTTACTTACTTATTTTTATCGCTACTCTTTTCTGTTTTTGCCTCTTTTTTCCACTTGTGTAGTTTCTTTTGTAAAGGTAGTTTTTAACAGTTTGTCTCTTTTGTTGAGTAACTCTGGTGTAGAACAGAAAACATCAGCTGCAAAAAATGTAGCTGATATTTTGACACATTTCAGTTTATAGAAACATTGCACCATTGCAACAGGTCATATTGCAATTTAATCTAACTTGTGATTAATTGCCCAGCCTTACTGTGAAGCATGTATCAGCAAAAAAACACTGGGTTCATACATTTTTTGCTTGGAAATAGGGGGTGTGACAGATTTTAGCCCCTTTGGTGGCCATTTTTCAGGCTTTTGCCTTGTCACTGGGGTTCCCATGGCAACAGGGGGTCCTCACCAACCCTGGTTGTCAGACTGGTTCTAGTCATTGCCATAATTTCAAGACGGCCCACTGATATTGGGCTCAACCAATCCTACCAATGTTCTTGAAATTATGTCTTTTAGGATTTAAGATATGTGTTTTTATCCTCATGCTGAGAATAAAATAAGTGACAGAGAAATTTCCTCTGCTAATAAGAGCTTCGACCTGTGCAGTCACACTTCGTTTCCTGACTTAAGTCTCAAGTTATTTAATTGACAGATTGTCTTAATGAGCGAGAAAGATTTCAACTTCACAAGCATGAGGCAAAGAACAGTGTGTTTTAAAAATAGCAGCTTTCAGAAAGAGCCTTGAGTTCATCACATGCAATCAGGAGACACTCCTGCATTCCCACGACACTCAGAGAGTAAAGTTTAATTTCCACGAGTGTGTTGAAAGTGATCGATACGGACACCGGAATAGACGGGAAGAGCTGCTTTGGGCCACAGGACATGGAAGTACAGACAGAATGTGTTATGAGCTGATAAGACATCTCATGCAAGAAAGAACGACTGATGGAAGTTTAATAACTTGGATAATTGTCAGTGTAGCCGCTGTTTTTATCACGCTACCGGGGTCAAATGTAAAACCCTGCTCTTAAGATGTTTAACGTCATGCTTCCTGACAAGTCCAGCTACCGATCAGCCCACAACATCACTTTATCATCTCTCCAGCTCCAATTACTGTCATGACTCTGGGCTTTTATGGGGAAGGATGGAGATGTCACGACACATTAAGGAAGAAGGTGATAACTCCATCACCGCATGGAGAAAAAAAGAGGAGATGAAGAAGAGTTGGCTGAGGATGGAGAGATTGCAGTGACTTACGTAAGATGTATTCGGAGCTGTCTGTATCGTAGTCGTTATCCTCTGGAAAGTGATTGATCCGAAAACAGCTTCCTTTGTTGATACCTGCGGGAAAGCCAAAGAGCAGAGTGAGTGTGACTGATGGATAAAACAGCTGTTAAAGGAAGAAAATACGTTTTTCATTATCAGCTCAGAGTCTCCAAGCTTCAATCAAATCACAGGACACAAAGGGTGAAACGTGTTGACCATCTGAGTCAATAAACAACTATAATAATAATCCGTGAAGACTCTAAAGCCGTGCTGAGCTTTATTGTTTTTTCCCCTAATCGTGTCAGAAAGTGTTTGAGGACAAGCTGCTGTGGATCTGAACCCCTCAGGCACCTTCTATTCAGAGTCCCAGTCTCTTCTCCTCACACAGAAAATCTTCTCTCTACTTTTAAGAGAATAAAACATTGGGGCATTATGAATATTGAAAGGTTAGGCTTTGAATTAAGAAGTCAGACGACTGATTTTGCAGCAGCATCCGGAGATTTCTTTAATCGTAGCTCTTGAGATTTGTAACACACCTGTAACAGAAGTTACATGAACTGAAAACATTTTTTGTGCTTTAGGGCCCAGTCACACTGGATATCTCTTGATATCACCACAGTTTATGGTTGAAGTTTCTTTGTAGCAACCTTTAACCAAAGCTGAATATATCAATGTTGTTTGTCCTGTTGAATTAGTATGGGACCAACATTGTTTAGTGATATGATGCAAACAGAAGTTTTCCTTCACTAAATGGTCTGTGGTGTCAACAAGCAAAAGTAGAATGTGTGTGTTTGTGATGAATACACCCTGCAATTTGAGAACAGAGGCCAACTAATGCAAGCAGACGCCAACAGACACCAACAGACACCAAAAGATACTGACAGACACCAACAGACACCAAAAGATGCCAACAGACACCAACAGACACCAATAGATGTCAACGGACACCAACAGACACCAATAGATGCTAACAGACACAAACAGACACCAATAATTGCCAACGGACACCAACAGACAACAATAGATGCCAACAGACACAAACAGACACCAATAATTGCCAACGGACACCAACAGACACAAATAATTGCCAACGGACACCAACAGACACTAATAGATGCCAACAGACACCAAAAGATGCCAATAGATGCCAACAGACACCAATAGATGCCAACAGACACAAACAGACACCAATAGATGCCAACAGACACAAACATACACCAATAGACGCCAACAGACACCAACAGACACCAAAAGATGCCAACAGACACCAATAGATGCCAACAGACACCAACAGACACCAAAAGATGCCAACAGACACCAAAAGATGCCAACAGACACAAACAGACACCAAAAGATGCCAACAGACACCAACGGACACCAATAGACGCCAACAGACACCAATAGATGCCAACAGACACCAACGGACACCAATAGACGCCAACAGACACCAATAGATGCCAACAGACACCAACAGACACCAATAGATGCCAACAGACAACAGACACCAATAGATGCCAACAGACACCAAAAGATGCTAACGGACACCAACAGACACCAAAAGATGCCAATAGACACATACAGACACCAATAGATGCCAACAGACACAAACAGCCACCAATGGACACCAACAGACACCAAAAGATGCCAATAGATGCCAACAGACACCAATAGATGCCAACGGACGCCAACAAGCACCAAAAAACACCAATGGATGCCAACAGACACTAATGGTTGCCAACAGATGCTAACAAACACCATCGTATGCCAACAGATGCCAGATGACACTAACAAGCACCTTAAGACACCAATAGAAGCAAACAGATGCCAACAGCCACCAACATACACCAATTGATGCCAACAGACGCCAGTGGTTGCCAACAGAGGCCATCCAGCACCCAAAGACACCACTAGAAGCAAACAGATGCCAGTGGATGCTGGTGGATGCCAATTGAACACCGATAGATGCCATCAGACGACAATTGACACTAACAGAAACCTATGGATGCCAAAGGGGCGGGATATGAAGTATAAAATTCACATGTGCTCTCTCGTATCATTTCTGTGCATCACGTCAGTGCGAAAAGCGTAACCAGACCCATAGAAGAAGCTCTAGCTGCGTTTGTGATGTCATCCCTCAATAACAAGCTTTGGCCCTAATTAAAAAAAAAAAAAACTTTTGAACTTCTTAAATTTATTTTTTTCGTGATGTCCTCAGGTCTCGTAGTCCTTGAAAGTACTGAACAGGTTTATCGTTGAGGGACAGATGTGTTGTTTCCTAAATGCCACTTCATGTTTAGGTTTTAGTCCTACTGTGTTCTCAGTGTTATAAAATTCATATCTGCTTTAATTACTGTTCTGCAGTCGCAAAAAAAATTTGGGGCTCTTTTTCTGTACCATGTGACAATAATGTGTGTATCATTATTGCCTCCTACTGTTCTGGAGTGTGACTTGATGACACTCCATTTCAAAGATCCAACTCACCAGTTGAGAACAATGACTGTATATAGAATGGACAGCGTGCTTCCGCCTGTCATCGTTCTACGTTTTTGAAGTCAAAAAACCCCATTTCTCTAGCTGCCATTGTGCAGCCAGAGTCTGCGCAGTCGAGAATTTCCAGTGGAGCCTTAGCGTAAAGATGAGAGAAACGTTTCTACGAGGTATCGTAACTTTTTAAAGTTTTCCCGGCTCATATCTGGAATACATGGGGAGGCGGGGCTTATGACCTATACTGCAGCCAGACACCAGGGGGCGGGGCTTATGACCTATACTGCAGCCAGACACCAGGGGGCGGGGCTTATGACCTATACTGCAGCCAGACACCAGGGGGCGGGGCATCTGCTGGAGGCTTCAGTTTGAGCCGAACGTCGTTACGTCCACTCATTTTAACAGTCTATGGTTGAGAATCACTACTGTAGAAGTTGTCGAGGGGTTTCAACCAATCACAATCCACACAGCTAAAGAGGCTCGGTAATAACCCCCTGAGTCGCTTTTAGCTGGTTTGACATGGACTTGAATCAAGACTCCTGTCTATCCACATGTGTTTACACAAGGCTCCCTCAGAATATGTCACGACATCATCCCCGCTTCTTTGAATAGCATGTTTATTCTGCGAATTAGGATGTGAGGCCACTGGAATGAGAGCAAAGTGCTGAAACATCTCTAACAATAACACTCTCTGTTCTCTCAGCGTCACTCTGTCAGTCTCTCTCTTTAAGTCTTATCGTCTGTATTTACATTTCTAACCACGATCGTGTCTCTATTACCCGCTCTTCTGCCTTCACCCAGCATCCCACTCTCGGTTTCTTCTGCATTTTTAATGTTACAAACACGCTCGATCAATGCAGAGGCACTGCTGCTGAGAAATATATGTGTACAGAGCAGATATCGAGTTTCTACGAGCTGCGTTGGGATGATTCTGCAGCGTCTTATTTGGTGGAGGAAAAAAGTGCTGTAAGTGATATAAGATGGAATAAAAAGAAGCTGTTTTGTAAGATTGGATAAATCTGAAAGTGTTTATATTAAATCATAAAGTCAATAAGGCGAGAGGTGACAGATGAGAGAGAGAGAGAGAGCAGAGAGGGAAAGCGAGGAATCTCCCCAGAGCCCGTCTGTCTACGAGAGCCGAGCCCATCTTTTATTACTCAGCATAGCTTCACCATAGCAACCTCCTCCCCGGCAACCCAGAATCACATTCCTGGCTCTGCTTCTCAGAGGACGCCTTTGACATCTTACTAATGCATGCACCAGGCTTACACACACACACACACACACACACACATGGGCACTAACAAAGCCACAAAGAGAGCAGACAGAGGAGCTCACACAATCAGATCAAGAGAAAGCACTAAGGGTTTCTCTCATTAAATCAGCCAAATTTATCCTTTTAGAGTGTCGGCTTGGACACGTCATACCTCTCAGTTCCTCTCTGTAACTCTCCTTCTCCTTCAGTAATTAGTCCTGACACTTAAGTGAGAGTTCTTGTTGTGTTTCAGCATGACTGACTCCTGAACAACTTCAAATTGTTTCCTCTAAAAGCTCATTTTAAATCACCGCTCACCTCCAGTGAACCTCTCCCTTGTTTGACAAGTTTTTACACAAACACACAGATGGTGAGAATGCACAGAGCGGATGCAGAGGGTGTGGTCACCGCCCCTTATGGCCTGAGTGTTTGGGGGAAAACAAATGCTAAAGCACCTTCTCGGGAAACCAAATACACTCATACAATTGAACAACGAAATTTCAAAACTTGCATGAGATAAAAAGAAAAAGAAATGTGCCATGTGCAGTTGTGTAGAGGTATTTGTTATGATTGTAATGCACTGTTAAGAGGTCGAATATGATTAAAAGGTAGACAAGAGTCATTTTGAAATATATTAAAATATATAAATATGTGTTTATATACAGAGGCTGTAAACTCTAATAATACTTTCTGATTGGAAACCACACTTATCTGCCCCTGTAGCTGGTTAAAACCAATGACTGTATATAGAATGGACAGCGTGCTTCCGCCTGTCACCGTTCTACGTTTTTGAAGCCAAAAAAAAAAGTTTCTCTAGCCGCCATTGTGCAGCCAGAGTTTGCGCAGTAGAGAATTTCCGGTGGAGCCAAGTAAAAAAGAGAAATAAAAATATTTATTTCTTCTACTTCAAAAGGTTTAGTCTCCTTTTGGCTCTTTCCCGAAGTTTCTTATATCCCCGGTAAAAACTACTCACGAACGGCAGCTGTCAACTATCGTAAAATGAAACTTATATCGCAGTTTTTAACGTCCAATAACTAATGAGAAACTAACTTCTCAGAAAAAAAACACCTGAACACCATGCAGCCAAATGACATCGTCATACTACCTTAGCGTAAGGATGAGAGAAACGTTTCTACCAGGTATCGTAATTTTTTAAAGTTTTCCAGACTCATATCTGGAATAAATGAGGAGGCGGGGCTTATGACCTATACTGCAGCCAGACACCAGGGGGCGGGGCTTATGACCTATACTGCAGCCAGACACCAGGGGGCGGGGCATCTGCTGGAAGCTTCAGTTTGAGCCGAACGTCGTTACGTCCACTCATTATACAGTCTATGGTTAAAACATGATAAATTATCCATGTGGGAGCAAAACACATGCTAAAGTGCCCTCATGGGAGCTAACAACTTGCTACACCGAACTTCGTGGCATTATTGTTGACAAACACATGCTTAAGTGTCCTTGTGGGAGCCAAAATACACCCAAAAGAGCACTCATCAAAGCCAAATCATACTCCAATGTTACTTTCTGGTCGGCAAACCGCACTTATCTGCCCCTTTGGCTGATTTAACCAGGATAAATCACTCCCCTTTGGAAAAACATGCTTAAGTGCTCTCCTCTTGGGAGTAAGGCTGAACGATTTTAGAAAAACATCTAATTACAATTTTTCTGGCAGTTACAGCGATTTCAATTCCATTTACGATTTTCTTTAAATCAAACTTAAGTGAAATTTTCACGATGTACAGTAACATTTACAAACTTGACAGAAAATTACATCAAACCATTGAAACATCAAAAGCTTTTACTCCAATGTGAAGATGAAAATGAAAACTGAAGGTAAGAATTGTTTCCGACTTTGAGATTAAAGGTTTATATTTTAATATGAAAAGTGGAAATTTTGAGAAATAAAGACAAAATTCTGAGATAAAAAGTCAAAACTTCCAGAGTTCGAGAAGTCAATTGAACATTATGGAAAAAAAGTCAGAACTTTCTCATTTAAGGTCAAAATTTTAAGATTACAAAAGTCTAACATCAAAAAGTCTCTTTTTTAAAACAAAGGTAGTGTTTGAGATAAAAAGTTGAAATTTTGACATAAAAAGTCAAAACTCTAAGATTGAAGTCAAAATTATATGAATTAGATACAAAATTATGGGATAAAAGGCACAAAAAAATTTTAAAAGAAGATTTTTAGATAAATAGTCGAATTTTGAATTTTCTCAAAACCCTGAGTCTAACACCTATTCTTGTTATTTCTAAACCGGACATTTGAATTGTATTTTTAGTTATAAAAACTGAAGAACACAAAGAGCTATCTTTGACTCCTCACTTTTAAAATTATTTAATGCAAAAGATTCTTAATTGTATCAAGTTATATAGAGGAAAATACAAAACAATTAAAAACAAAATTCAACAATCCCAAAGAAAAAAGCATTTTTCCCAACAGTCTCACACTCAAGACAGGTGTGTGAAACAGCTGATACAACAGATCCTGGGTCAGTCAGAAGCAATAAGAAAATTGCAGCTTTAGCGATCACATGATCACGATGTTTGAAATTGCGATTTCGATTAGAAAATGATAAACTGTTCAGCCCTACTTGGGAGCCAAAATACACCAAAGTGCCCTCAAAGGGGTCAAGATGCATGCTTAAGTAGCCTCTCTCGAGACAAAACAATGTTATAAAGTGCTCTCTTGGGAGCCAAAATACGTGCTAAACTGCTCTTCTTGGTACAACATCTGTGCTATATTGCCTTCTTGGGAGTCAAAACACACTCTAATGTTACCTTCTGGTTGGCATACCACACTTATCTGCCCCCTTGGCTGATTAAAACATGATAAATTAACCTCCTGGGAGTCAAAACATAGACTGTATAATGAGTGGACGTAACGACGTTCGGCTCAAACTGAAGCCTCCAGCAGATGCCCCGCCCCCTGGTGTCTGGCTGCAGTATAGGTCATAAGCCCCGCCCCCTGGTGTCTGGCTGCAGTATAGGTCATAAGCCCCGCCTCCCCATGTATTCCAGATATGAGCCGGGAAAACTTTAAAAAACTACAATACCTAGTATTTCTCTCATCTTTACGCTAAGGCAGTATGATGATGTCATTTGGCTGCATGGTGTTCAGGTGTTTTTTTTCTGAGAAGTTAGTTTCTCATTAGTTATTGGACGTTAAAAACCGCGATATAAGTTTCGTTTTACGATAGTTGACAGCTGCCGTTCGTGAGTAGTTTTTACCGGGGATATAAGAAACTTCGGGAAAGAGCCAAAAGGAGACTAAACCTTCTGAAGAAGAAGAAATAAATATTTTTATTTCTCTTTTTTTACTTGGCTCCACCAGAAATTCTCTACTGCGCAGACTCTGGCTGCACAATGGCGGCTAGAGAAACGGGTTTTTTTAGCTTTAAAAACGTAGAACGGTGACAGGTGGAAGCACGCTGTCCATTCTATATACAGTCATTGGTCAAAACAAGCCTAAGTGCCCTCCTCTTGGGAGCTGAAGTGCTCTAATGGGAGCCAAAATTTCCCATTGAGAGCCAAAGTGCATGCTAAAGGCCCTTTTTGTATCCCCTCCCTGCCTTTAAAAATGTCCGTCCATGCCACTGCACAGATGTATTAGGCACAAAGAGACGGTTTAATTTCCTCCATGAACTTAAACAGCATGTTTATGCAGCTTTAATAGAAGAGGTGGGACTCTGTGTTTCTCTCTTTTCCCTGGAAGTGACTGTCTCTTCCTGGAAGGGGAAACAAGTGGGTAATTGAAGCCACAGCAGCAGAGCAGGAAAGGTGCGAATGCAAATGTGTGTGTGAGTGAGAGAGAGAGAGAGAGAGAGCAGGATTAATGTGACGCTTTTTGTGTCGTCTCTACCTCTAACAATAGGAGGGAGAGGAGAGAGGATATCAGATGTTTAAAAAGAGCAAACACCTCACTTATGCTTCTTCTGATGCTGTGAAAAGCAAAGTGAGAGCTTAATGAAGGTGAGGGATGGTCTTTAGTTTGACTTAACAGGAATTAACAGGAAAAAAAAGACAGAGGGGAGGACGGGAGCGGTAGAACCTGTAGTCTTTTTTCTTCAGCTCCCTGTTTCTTTAGATGGAATTATGGATAACACTGGGAGAGAAGAGGGAGAAAAAAAACAAAAAACATAATGCCAGACTAAGGCTGAGGGTTGGAGCACAGTTTGGAATTCGCAAAAAAACACCTCAGAGCTTAAGCAACATTCAAAACCATTACAACAATGAACTCAAAGACTTGCACATGTGGTATTCCAAGAAACTTTTGGATTAATTTAAGTAAATAAAAACAGAATACAATGATTTGCGAGCCTTGTTTAACCCATAGTCAATTAAATACACGATTAAGACAAGATATTTAATTTTCAAACTGATATAAAACTCTTTTTGTTTTTGCAAGTATTCACTCATTTTGAATTTGATGCCTGCAATACATTCCTACAACAAAAGATTGGTAAAGTTGATAAATGCTGAAAAAACAGCTGTTTGGATCATTCCACAGGTGAACAGGTTCATTGGAAACAGGTGAGTGTTATGATTGGGTAGAAAAGGAGCATCCCTGAAAAGATGGGGCCAGGTTCACCACTTTGTCAACAACTGCGTGAGGTGAGCAAAGAGTCCAACAGCTTAAGAACAATGTTTCTAAATGTGCATCACCTGTCTCTTAATGAAGCTTGATGGTGGGGGCTGTATTAGGTATGACTCTGCTTTGGGGCGTTCGTTAGTCACATGATCTGAGCTGTGCCTCTGATTGGACAAGTTCATAACCCTAATATCTTCTTAAATGGCTGAGTTAGAAAGAAATCCATTTCACCACTTGCGAAATAAGAAATAACTCAGACCCAAGCTGTTTATTTTCTCAACGAGACTGGCTCATACAGTGCTCATTTTAGGCTGTATCAACATGCATGTGATGTCACTTTATTTGCGAGGGGCGGAAGCGACGTCCTCAACTTACAGGCGCAGAACGGATTGGGTAGTGAAAGTATCAAAAACTTTTTCTGTGATTGCAGAAATAGTGCAATAGATGCACATTTGTTAGAGGGTAGTTGCTGGATTCAGCAGCAAAAGAACAAAACGTCAATTTGCTATTGTTGTTGTTCAGTTTGTGCATGGTACAGTGTTAAATGGGCACATGCAGAGCTGAGTGTTGTGTTACTGTTACCACTGAAAATGCCGGCTTGTCATTTACACAGCAACGGTGGAAACAACTTTTAGAAAAATGACACTCTGGAGGTCGTTTTCAAAAGTTTGCGTTTTAGGTCGGCTGAAATGTCATTCCCATGTAAAAAAAAGAAGCTGAAATGCAACAATGCTTTAACGTTTCGCCCTAAAACTGTAAAAAAAGTCCCCGTGTAAAGGGACTTTAGCTGAACATGCAAAACTGCTACAGTGATAAAGGAAAACTGGGAGAATAAAAACAGTGGAGTCAAACGTCATCAGATCTCAATTTTCATGCGCAGAATCTGAAGTGTAAACACAAATTGATGTCTTGGGCATTTTAAATAATGCATAAGATCTGGTATTTCACTTTAAAATGTGATGCCTGACTTGTAAACAGTTTTCCTAATAGAGGTTACAGGCATCTAAGCATGAGTCTCTGCCACCCAAAGGGCAGTTTATCATGTAACCAGTCAAATACGCAGAGTAGTGTGGTTGGGCTCCCAGAAGGGCACTCTAGATGAGTTTTGGCTCTGAAATAGGTACTTAGGTGCAAATTTAGCACTACGGATAACACTTTAATAACAAATAATAATACATTTATTTTGTATAGCGCTTTTCAGAATTCTCAAAGACGCTTTCCAGGTTAAAATCCAACATGCGAAACCACAGTGCAGGATAAAACAGGATAAAACAGAGATGCAGTCAACAGTTAAAAGCTATTCTAAACAGGCGGGTTTTGAGCTGGGGTTTGAAAAAGCAAAATATGTGGCTCTTGAGAGGGCACTTTTTTTTTTTTTTTTTTTTTTACATATTTTGGCTCCAAATAAAGGTACTTGAGTGTATTTTGGTTCAAAAAGGAACCCTGGCTACCAGAACATTATTTTCCTAAATGATCAGTGTTTTTACCAGCTACATAAGAACGATAATAAAATCTCTCAAAATATCTTAGTTTTATTTATAGTCTGTATTTGAAAAAATATTTTCACCTGTAGGCCGCCATTGTTGTTTACGCTGCAATAACGTCTGGGTAGTGATGTCATATGGTTGCACCGGGCTGGATCTCATACAGGATCATATAAGTCCTGGAGCGGACTTCAGTGGTTTCCAGAGGAAGTTTTGTGGGTTTGTGTTGGAAAATAGTCGGCACAGCATTTGGCTTTAGTCTCCGTTTATAATGACCCACACCTGTCAGCTCTTTCATCAGCATGGGCCGGCTAAATGCAGCAAATGCTTCTGGGGAGAAGTGGCCAGAACATAGCCGCGGCTCCATGGGAAGTTGTTTACGCCCACAAGNGGTCATATGGTTGCACCGGGCTGGATCTCATACAGGATCATATAAGTCCTGGAGCGGACTTCAGTGGTTTCCAGAGGAAGTTTTGTGGGTTTGTGTTGGAAAATAGTCGGCACAGCATTTGGCTTTAGTCTCCGTTTATAATGACCCACACCTATCAGCTCTTTCATCAGCATGGGCCGGCTAAATGCAGCAAATGCTTCTGGGGAGAAGTGGCCAGAACATAGCCGCGGCTCCATGGGAAGTTGTTTACGCCCACAAGAGATTTCCCACAACTTCCTTCTTTTCTTGTTCTTCTTTTGGGAAGCTGTGCAGACTAACATCAGTCTCCTTGTTTCCTTTGGACTGAAAAGTGCACCCAAAAGCAGCCACATGTGGCATTATTATGTTTTTTTCCCTCCTGAAACCTAGTGACTTACGGCGACTAGTAGTGAGTAAACGGCCAAATCCAGATGCTCGGCACCAAGCAACTAATCTACGTCCTCAACCCAGAATGCATTGCGGCAAACTTATAAGCATATTCATGCCTGTTAGTCCTTACAGTTGGGGTTCCCTTTAAGCGTGGGTTTTGGCACTTAAGAAGAGGGACATAACAGTATTTTTGCTCCTAACAGGAAGTTTTAAGGTGTGTTTTGGCTCCCTCGAGAACAGTTTATTATGTTTTTAATCAGACAAAGGGGCAGATTAGTGTGGTTTATTAAACAAGTGAGCACTTTAACCTGTATTTTGACTCTGAGAAAAGTTTAACAAGCACTTGGTTCCAAATGGAGCACTATGGCATGGGGTTTCACTGCCAAGAAGGCTTTTGAGTACATGTTTTGGCTCCCAAGAGGGCACTTTTGCGTGTTTTGGTTCCCAAGAGCTTACTATAGCATGTGTTTTAGCTTCTAAGAGGGCAGGTTTTTGTGTTTTAACCAACCAAAGGGGCAGATTAGTGCTGTTCCCCAGCTAGAAGCCACTTAAGTATCTGATTTGGCTCCCTAAAAGGCACTTTGGCACAAGTTTGGCACCAAAAAGGGCACTTTAGGGTGTGTTTTGATTCCAAAGAGGTCACAGAGGAAAGGGGGTGACTGTCCCTCCTACTCCTCTGTACACACTTCTGATCCTACAGTCAGTAACAAGATTAGTCAGAGTCTGAGATTCTGAACTCAAGTTTATTCTGAAGCAGCTTTTTGTTTTGTTCAGTATTTTCTAAACGCTTCAGTACAATTCAAGGCTTTCTTTGGGAAATAAAAGCAGCTGTTAGAGTGGAGGTTTCAGCACCAGCAGCTGTGGACAGCGCCACAGATGGAAGAAGACGTCACTCGTGACCACTTTAACAGACTGTTTGTGTCTTTCTTTCTTTCTTCCTGTTGATTGATAACGAACAGGACGAAGAAAAATCAATTACACTGATTTGTTGTCGTTCACATTTGCGCGCAAACGCGTCAAAACAACATCGAGCTGCAAGAACCCAGCCTGTGACTCCTCAGGCGTGTCTGATGAGGATGAGGATCACGGACACGCAGCAGCTGAGGAAACATTCAACCATCACCTGAAGAGACTCGTTTCTCTTGTCTGATAGTTACTTTACGCATTATCAGTCTCTCTGAGCAGCTGAGAAAGCGTCCTTATTCCTCTGTAGCAGATGTAAAACATGTGTTAGGGCTTTAGTGCACAATCTATCCAATGAGACTCATTTTTTTCCAGCAGGAAGTGAATAATTTATGAAGGAATGAGAAAGATTGGAAGCATTACGCACGCATAACGCTTTTGCGCGCAACACGCAGAAGCTTCCGTCCAATATTTTACATGCTGGTGCAACTTTTAGAAGCAATTTGTTACAAAAAAGAGTGGATTTTGAAATAAAAATATGCAAAATAGTGAAGTTTTGATGCGTTGTTAGAGGAAAGTGAAGCATATTGCGCCTCCAACAGGTGCAAAACAGTGTAATGACTTCATCACACTGGAAAAACAAAAAAAGTTTGAGGGTTCAGGAACTTAAAATATTTAGTTTTACCTTCGATGCAGCAGATTCTCCACAGCCCAGAGTGCGTCAAGTCGCCTTTCACTTTCTTTGTTTGCATCTGCGTCTCATCCGCGGTGACATTCGTGGCGTTGCAGATGTACGCGCGCGAGTACAGCCAGTAATCAGTCCCGATGGCGATGGTCATAAGACTGAAGGCAGCAAAAGCTCCCACGATGGCCAGCAGAGTCTGAATCCCTCGGTCACACCATGCCATGGCGGCTCATAATGTGTGCGGGAAATCCTCCACAGCAGCTTACGCGCGCGGCGGGGAGCGCATGGTGGTGCCCGGGATCACCGCGGTCTGGAGGAAGCGTTTCGCGGGTTTTTCCGTCTCAATCCTAAAGCTCCTCTTCTCCCTCAATAAGCTCGAAACAAGCTCCAAATCTTCACCAAACCACCGCTTTGGCTGAGTTTCTTCGAGTTGAGCAAATACATCTTAAAGTGCGCAACAGGTGGGAAAAGGCGCAAAAGCATCACATTTGTTTTTTTTTTTTTAATTTACCATCAACGCTCCGAGGAAAAGACGCACAGCTGCTCATTCTTCTTCACCCTGAACTGTGGGATATTAAACTGTTCCTGTTAAACAAAGGATGCTCCATCGATCATTCAGACCACACCTTTCGAAGCTGGAGCTGAGCCAATGAGGAGCGGAGCTGCGAGCAGCTGCAGGAGAAAAGAACATCAGGTTTCATGGAGCAGAAGACTCACTGTAATGATCGAAAACATGACAGGGAAGAAAAATCATCAAACTGTAACTGCACATGAAAGCCAACTCGAGTTAGAAAAAACAGCTTCTGTTTTTTTTTTAATGGTTGAGAAAGAAAAGAGTCAACTAAAGCATGAAAACAAGTGGCTGCACACACATTTTTAAAGGCAGGAGCAAAAGGAAATTTTAAAAAGACACATTAAGTGCGAGTTTTGGCTCCCATTAGAGCTATTTTGCTTATTTCAGGTCCCTAAAAGGGGGCACTTGAGCATGTGTTTTGGCTCCCAGGAGGGAAGTTTATCATTTTTTTAACCAGCTGAAGGGGACAGTAATTAGTATAAGTGTGGTTTATCCAACCAGGAGTGCACTTGACATGTGTTTTAGCTCCCAAGAAGTGCAAGTTTGGCACCAAGGAGGCATTTTAAGACGAGTTTGGATCCTTAAGTGTAGTTTGGCTCCCAAGACGTCACTAATAAACATGTGTTTTAGCCCAGAGGGTGCAAATTTAGCACAAGTTTGGCCCCAAAGAGGGCAGCATAGCATATTTTGGCGCCTAAGAGGAAACTTTGTTGTGTGTTTTGACTCCCAAGAGGGCCCATTAGAGGGGGTTTTGGCTCCCAAAGAGTGCTAATTACAGCAAGTTTGGCACCAAGCGGGACATTTAAGAAAGCCTCCAGCACCTGAGAGGGCAATTGTGTGTATTTTGGCTCTGAAGACGGCACTATAGCATGTGTTTTGGCTCCCATCAGGGAAGTTAGAAACAGTCAAAGGGACAGATAATTGTGGTTCACCAAGCAGTTAGGTTCTTTGCATGTGTTTTGGCTCCCAGGAAAAAACTTAAGTGCAAGTTTGGCACCAAGAAGGCATTTTAGTAAGAGTTTGGCTCCCAAGAGGTCACTAATAAACATGTTTTTTGGCTCAGAGGATGCAGGTTAGGCACAAGTTTGGCTTCAAAGAGGGCACCATAGCATGTTTTGACCCCTAAGAGGAAACTTTGGTGTGTGTTTTGACCCCCAAGAGGGCCCATTAGAGGGGGTTTTGGCTCCCAAAGAGTGCTAATTACAGCAAGTTTGGCACCAAGCAGGACATTTAAGCAAGCCTTCAGCACCTGAGAGGGCAATTTTGTGTACTTTGGCTCCGAAGAGGCCACTGTAGCATGTGTTTTGCCTCCCATGAGGGAAGTTTTTCATCTTTTAACCAGCCAAAGGGGCAGATAATTGTGGTTCACCAACCAGGAGGACACTTAGCATTTGTTTTGGCTCCCAGGAAAAAACTTAAGTGCAAGTTTGGCACCAAGAAGGCATTTTAGCAAGAGTTTGGCTCCCAAGATGTCACTAACAAATGTGTTTTGGCTCAGAGTGTGCAAGTTCAGTGCAAGTTTGGTTTGAAAGAGGGCACCATAGCATATTTTGGCTCCTAAGAGGAAACTGCACGTGTTTTGTATCCCAAGAGGACACTTCGGCACATGTTTTGGCTCCCTACAGGGCTTTTGGGAGTGTGTTTTGGCTCCCACAGAGTGCTGATTAGAGCAAGTTTGGCACCAAGCAGGACATATAAGCAAGTGTTTGGCTCCTGAGAGGGCACTTATGTGTATTTTGGCTCTGTAACATGTGTTTTGGCTCCCATGAAGGAAATTTAATCATGTTTTAACCAGACAAAAGGACAGACTAGTGTGGTTTGCCAACCAGTAGTGTACTTAGCATGTGTTTTGGCTCTCAGGAAGGCACCTCAGAGCATAAATTCATGCGAGAATTCTTAAGAGCCTGTTTTGGCTCACAAAAGGGCACTTTAGTGCAATTTTGGCAACAAGCAGAGCTCTTGAGTGTGCACTTTAACGTGTGTTTTGGCTCCCAAGATGGTGCTTTGGAATATTTTTGCACCCAATAGGGCACTGATGTGTGTGTTTTGGTTCCAAGGAGGGAAGTCAATCATGTTTTAACCAGCCAAAGGGGCAGATTAGTGTAGTCCGTCAACTAGGAGGGCACCTTAGTGTGTGTTTTGGCACCCAAGAGGGGATTTTAGTGTACATTTTGTACCCAAAGAGGACACTTTAGTTTGGTTTTCAACAATTAAGGAGACCGGTCCCGTGCCCCCTCTCTGTGCAAACCACTGGTAAAGACAGTCACTTTAGGTTCAAAACACTCAAACTGACAGGTCTTCAGAGATTACGCAGATCTGAACCAACTTTGAAGGAGTTGAGATCTGAAATGTTTCTTTACACATCAAGAAAAACAACCCACTTTGAAGTGTGAGCAGTCTGCCTGATGAATCACTCAGCTCTTAAAAGTAAAACAGTCAGACACAAAAGTTGAACGCAGTCAGATTTCATGTTGGNATGTAATAATGTGAAATGTTATTTTAACATCAAATTATTCATCTTATTCACAAATAAAAGAAATGAAACACACAAAATGAAAATGTATGAGTCACTACAGACACTTGAGAGATACTTGCCGATAATTTCACACAGAAAAAATAACAGGAACATATAAATATATTTTCATATATTTGGTTGCACCACCTGACATTTTTGGGTGCTCAAATTAAAAATACTAAAAAATAATGAACCTAAAAACTTTGAAATGTTGGTCAACTACTGAAATTTGTTAGAAAACATAATTCTTCTCTCAGAAATATGTTTTTTATCCATTTTCAAAGAACTTTTTAAAAATAAGTTTTCAGACCCTCTTTTTGTCATTGACCCATATGCAAAGTAAACCAAATACTTATTCAATGGTTTTTTGTCTGAAGCTTTACTTCACATGAGCAGCTTCACAGGTGTTTGTAAAGAGGTTTTCTTTGTCTCCCTTCCTTCCTTCCGCACCAACTTTTCTTCCCTGAAAGGTGACGTGTTTCTTTTCAGCTCGCCTGTATAGTGAAGCAGACGGTGTTTTTGGTGACACAGACCAGAGATAACAAGTATTATTCACATCATCACCATGTTCCAAAGAGCTTTTCAACTTCGTCTCTGCTCCCTCCAGACTCTCCTTTGTCCCCGGCGCTGGCACACTCTCCCCTGCCAGCTTCCTCTCCTCTCGAGGCATTTTTCTCTCCGTTCACGCTCAGCCTGTGCCAAAGCAGAGTCCTCTCTGACCTCTCTGAACTTCCTTTACTAGCAGAGCAGCACAAATGTTTACTGACTTTCAAAGCTGCTCTTTTTTTTTTGTGCACTTTCTCATTCCCTCCCAGTTTGAGACGCTGCCACAGTCTGTCTTAAACTTCACTGCTTCCCGGTGTTACAGCATCAGTGAGCATGCCAACGTGCCAGAGCTGCAAAGATAGGAAATTTGAGGCTTTATCAAGGAAGTAGGAGGGTAATTCTTTTGAAATGGTTTCATCAAAACTCCGGCTGGTTTTTGGCAAAGCTGTCGGGGAAAGGAAGACGGATGGAGGATGGTGTAGAAAAAGGAGCGTGTTTGACAGAGATGGACGATCAACAGATGCAAGAAGAGAGGGAAACAAATGATATGCAAAGGCAAAATGCCAAATGAAGTTTAGATCAGATTCAAAGACGAACATTTCAGGCTTCTGGATCCAGAAACACAGCAGAGCCAGTTACATTTAAATAATTTATTTTACATGTTTGCATGTTCATAATCCTTAATCTAAAAATGTAACTATGAGCATGATAATCGATTACGTCTAAATACTGTTTCTCAGTTTCCTTGGTCAGATTGGATTTTCAGGGAGATCACAAATCTATTTACAGCACTTAGATTAAAGATATCCTTTGATTAAACTAAGGTAGCTGGCAAAGTTTAGCCGTGAGAAGCAAGACCTGTGTTTTTCTCTGCTGAAAGAATTTCCTGGATTTGCTTTGAAGTGATGGTGGACTCTGGAGCTGGACTATCAATGAAAAAAATGTTCACAGACTTAAATAGAGGTTGAGGTGTTTGTGGTAACATAAAGGCTGAAATGTGTGAAAGGCTAAAACACAAGCTACAGTCTAAAAAATGAGTTAAAGGCTAAAACATTTTACAAAGGCTAAAATACTAGCTAAAGGCTAAAAAATAAGTAAAATGCTAAAACATGTGACAAAGGCTAAAATACTAGCTAAAGGCTAAAAAATAAGTAAAATGCTAAAACATGTGACAAAGGCTAAAAAACAAGCTGAAAACTCAAATATGGGTTAAAGGCTTAAAAATTAGTTAAATGCTAAAACATGTGACAACGGCTTAAATATAAGCTGCTACAAGCAAAATGCTAATAAATAAGTTAAAGGCTCAAACATGTGAGCAAGGCTAAAAAACCAGCTAAAGTCTAAAAAACCAGCTAAAGTCTGAAAAGTGAGTTAAAGGCTAAAACATGTGACGAAGGCTAAAAAAACAATCAAAAGGCTAAAAAAATAAGTTGAAGTCTAAGAAATGAGTAAAAAGTCTTAAACACGTGACAAAGGCTAATAAAACAAGCAAAAGTCTAAAAAATGAAAAAAAAGGCTCAAACATGTGACAAAGGCTTAAAAAACAGGCCATAAACTCAAAAATGAGTTTCAGGCTAAAACATTTTACAAAGGCTAAAATATGAGCAAAAAGCTAATAAATTAGTTAAAGGCTCAAACATGTGAGCAAGGCTAAAAAACCAGCTAAAGTCCGAAGAATGAGTTAAAGGCTAAAAACATGAGTTAAAGTCTGAAAAATGAGTTAAAGGCTAAAACATGTGACGAAGGCTAAAACCTGACGAAGGCTAAAAAAACGATCAAAAGGCTAAAAAAATAAGTTGAAATCTAAGAAATGAGTAAAAAGTCTAAAACACGTGACAAAGGCTAATAAAACAAGCAAAAGTCTAAAAAAATGAAAAAAAAGGCTTCAAAAACAGGCCATAAACTCAAAAATGAGTTTCAGGCTTAAACATTTTACAAAGGCTAAAATAAAAGCAAAAGGCTGAAATTCAAGCTTAAGCGTAAAATACAGTAAAAAGGCTAAAATATGTGACAAAGGCTAAAAATCAAGCAAAAGGCTAAAATACAAACTTAAGCCTAAAAATGAGTTAAAAGGCTTTAATGTCTCAAAGGTTAAAAAAAACGAGCAAAGGGCTAATAAATGAGTTTAAGTCTAAAAAATGAGTTAAAGGCTAAAACGTGACAAAGGCTAAAAAAATGAGCTTAAGTCAAAAAAATGATCTGAAGTCTAAGAAATGAGGGGGTGGGGGTGGGCATGGCATGTGACAAAGGCTAAAACACGTGACAAAGTCTAAAGAAAGTGTTAAAAGCTGAAAAATGAATTAAAAACATACTTAAGTGCATTTTGGCTCCCAAAGGAAACTTGAGGACATTTTTGCTCCCAAGGGCGTACTTCTGCGCATTTAAGACTCCAAGAGGGCACCTTATCACACATTTGGCTCCCAAGACGACACTATATTGCATATTTTTGCTTCCATGAGAGTAATTAAGCACATTTTGGTGACCAAGAGGATCCCTGGGGACACTTCTTTTGGTCCCTCTTTTTAGCCCCAAGGAGGGTCAGTAGCATGCATTTTGGCTCCTAAGCGAGCACTTTAGCCCATTTTTTCCAACAGAACTGCCCCCCCTCGTGCACACCACTGCTCTGCATGATGATGACAGTGATCAGTTCCTCCTCTCCTCTCTTGCATGTGTTTTAGCGTTTATACAGAAGCAGAAGCTCCAGTTTGCTGCCATCAGCACTGAGATGTTGGGTTTGTGCAGACGACGCCTGGAGCGCATCAGAAAGTTAAAGAGAATATGAGATTGGGAAAAACAAACACAGACTTCGCCCTCGGGCTTCCCCACTCTCACTCTGCTACTACAAGCTGTACTTAAAACCGGCAAAATGTCTGTACTCTTCTTTTCCTCATAGAAAAAATGAAAGATTAGCATAAAAGAATGTTTTCCACTTATGGCTGCACACGTTAGGTTTTCTTTCCGATGATTAGTGGGTCAAACTTTGAAAATAAGTCTCATTAAACCTGATTTTTCCCATTTTACTGAGACTTTTCTGATGTGTATGAGCTCTCCTGTGACACAGACAACACCAGCTGGCACACTGAGAGGAAGTCAAAGAGAGAGAGAACAGACTTTTCACTTTTATAATTTTCCTTCCCGTTTAGCACAAAGTGGTTTCCTCCCCGCGGTGCGTTCACAGCCCTCAGTACGGACCATCTGTCCCCTGTGCCCGCCGACTCTTCTGCAGCTCGCACGCTCAGGTCAGCGGGTGTTAGCAGGTGGTTTGGAGTTTTCCCTTAGAGAAAGGCTGCATAATGTAGAACTGATCTTTGAAGTCTGTTTTTTCCAAACCCAAGAGTCCAGCAACCTCCAGCCAAAAAACATGAAGGTGATGCTAAAGTAATTAAAACTGCAGTTCACTGAGCATCCACTAGGGGCAGTCTACCACACCAATTCAAGAAAGAATGACCTCAGACTGAATGGCTTTTTTCTCCTTTGGCACATGCTACTCAGTTGAATTCAGCTTTTTCATGATGGAATCTGAATCTTATATTAAACAGTCCAAACAGGCTTTGAACGTGACTCCAGTGAGTGAAATTCTCCGGATAAAGTATCTTATTTTGTAAAGGACCAGCACAAAAATCACGTAGCGTCTCCAGAAGAGATTTTTTTTCTTTTATCTGATGAGAAAGGTCAGTTCAGCTTCTCTTTTTTCTCTGACCTTTAATGTGTAAAAGATGTAAATGAAGTGCAGGGGTGAGAGTTGGCTGTGTGTTGGGTAAGAGATGAAGTAGAGACAATAGTGTATGCTGCAGGTGTAGATAGTAATATTAATACTAACAAGTGTATTTCATAGGACACACACTCATGTTATCAGTTCATCTGTGTGGCAGTGTCAACCAGCACCAGTTCCTGCAGGTAAAATTTGTCTCAGGGTCAGTGACAAAAAGAGGGTCAAAAAACATATTTTTAAAAAGTTCTTTGAAAATGGATAAAAAACACATTTCTAAGAGAAGAATTATGTTTTCTAACAGTTTTCAGTAGTTGACCAACATTTCAAAGTTTTTAGGTTCATTATTTTTTAGTATTTTTAATTTGAGCACCCAAAAATGTCAGGTGGAGCAACCAAATATATGAAAATATATTTATATGTTCCTGTTATTTTTTCTGTGTGAAATTATTGGCAAGTATCTCTCAAGTGTCTGTAGTGACTCATACATTTTCATTTTGTGTTTCATTTGTTTTATTTGTGAATAAGATAAATAATTTGATGTTAAAATAACATTTCACATTATTACATTGGTTGTACCACCTGACATGGAAATTGTTCCAGTCACCAATGAAGTGAAAAAA
>RPOG01002634.1:0-10091 GCA_008086565.1 Thalassoma bifasciatum | reverse complement strand
CTTTTTTATCAGTATTTCAGAGAAATCTACAAACTTTTCCACTTGGTCACAAATGTCATTTGGGCTCCTCTGGCTGATGCAGTTTCCTGTTTCCTGTTTTATTCTCTTCACTTTAAAATAAAAGTCTAATGTTACGGTTGCACCACCCTGACATTTGACAAGGTGAAAATTACGGGACAAAAGTTTTTTAAATTTCTCAACAGCTTTAAAATTCTTTTTATTTGCAAAGAATGTTTTATTTAAAAAGGTTCAAGCATAAAATAATGCCACTGTATTTTTAATTTCCATTTACAATAAGTGACATTCAATTTTTAGAGTTTAATTACTGTGGATACTTGTCAGGACGGTTGCACCACCTGACATTTTGGGGGTTTGAGGAACCAAAACACAAAAAACATGTTATATTCTAATAGTTTAAAGATGTGTTAAAATAACACAGGTTTCATAGAATAAAGAAATACATGTGATGAAATACTCAATTCATGATGGAAGGAAATATTGCGCTCAGACACAAAAAAAGGGACGTCATGTCATTGACCCCTCAACATTAGTGTTTCACATTTGTGTGGTTTGTTTACATTTTTCCACCATGATCAGTCCACCCCTAGACACTTAGTGGCTCAATTGTTGAGAAACACATGCTATAGTGTCCTCTTGGGTGCCAAAATATGCTGGAGTATGTTCTTAGAAGCAAAACATGCTCAAAGGGCTCAGTGTGGCGCAAAAACACATGCCAAAGTGCCCTCAAGGGAGCCAAAATACACTAAAGTATACTTACAGGGGCCAAAACACAAGCTCAAGTGTATTCTCCAGCACCAAAATGAGGTATAGTGCCCTTCTGGGAGCCAAAACATGAACAATGTACAATTTCCTTGTTATAATATCCAGAAAACAAGCTCGTTTATTGATATAATACATTATAATGGAAGAGACTTACATAGATTCTCAGTAAGAATCGTCTCTTTGCTGCTGTCTCTCAGTCCATCTGCTCAGATGCATAAAAATACAGCATCGATTTATTTTTCCCACAGCGATCAACGCTCTGACTCATTGTCAGAGCCGGTTTATTATCTGCCAATCAAGTGCAAAATAGACACTGACCAATGACCTGGTCGTGACCAACATAAGAAAAGATTTGTTTATCGAATAAATATGAGCAAAACCCCCTAAAGAAATATTTTGAGTCGTAAACTTTTTACATAAATTATCGTAGGAAACTCGTCTTTTTCTTTCTGTCTTCACCCGTGGGACTTATTTTCAACTCTTTGAACTGTTTCCAGAAACTTCTACTGTATTTTTATTTCTGATGGACTAGTTTGTTCTGGTTTTCTGTTATTTTTTGGTCATGATTCTGCAGCCTGATCTCTACTTCACTGATCTGTTTCTGTCTGTTAACAATTCCCCTGTCGCCTCTTTGTCAATTTGATTATTTCTTTAAATGATGTCTCTTTCCTCTTAATTGGAGCATTTATTCTATTTCTCCTAATTAAAACAAGCACAGATCAAACAGGTCTCTGTAAATGTGACATCTGCCAGGAAACATTCGAAAAAACCCCACAAATGTCGACGTTAATGAGAGGAAAGAAACAAATGCACACACGGCCGCGCAGATTTCTGTTTACAGTGAGAGGAAGAAGCTGAGATGTACAAATCAGCTACAAGCCAGAAGTCAATTAAAGATTCAGATTCTCCGGCAGCAGCAGTGGGAGGAGAGGCAGAAAACAGACAACAAAGACGTGAACACACAGAGGGAGGGAGGAGGATGGACATGTGGGCAGAGGAGGCGTAAAAATGATTCTGTGTGTGTGTGTGTGTGTGTGTGTGTGTTTGCTTGTGCTGCTCTTTATAGACTCAAACAGAAACTGATACTTGAGCCTGAATCTGCTGTAATTTGAAGAAACATGTTGGTACATACATGTTTTGCACCATTTTTTTTTTCCAGTTATATTTATTGAACAAAAGAATAAAATTACAACTGGTATTCACGTTTACATTTTCAAAGTTTTTTTTTTTCCTGCAAACAAAGAAAAACAGAGACCCAGTACAAAAGAAACTGGGATAGTTGAACTCTTAATAGGCGGAAAACCAAAACAAGGGTTATAGGCAGTGTGCATAATCATATACAAATTGGCAATGAGAACATGTTTTGCACCATTGTAAGTCCTCACAAAGTAGTACAGACGTGTATGAATGTGTGTGTTTTTGTTAGTGTGTGTGTGTGTGTGTGTTTGCTTGTGCTGCTCTTTATAGACTCAAACAGAAACTGATACTTGAGCCTGAATCTGCAGTAATTTGAAGAAACATGCTGGTACATACATGTTTTGCACCAATGTAAGTCCTCACAAAGTAGTACAGACTATATGAATGTGTGTGTTTTTGATTGTTTGTGTGTGTGTGAGTGTGTGTTTGCTTGTGCTGCTCCAATATCTGAGTTTGTCTTTGACTATGAACTCGGACTTAGACGACATTAAACTTCTTTGTACCTGGTACATACATGTTTTGCACCATTGTAAGTCCTCACAAAGTAGTACAGACGTGTATGAATGTGTGTGTTTTTGTTTGTTTGTGTGTGTGTGTGTGTGTGTGTGTGTTTGCTTGTGCTGCTCTTTATAGACTCAAACAGAAACTGATACTTGAGCCTGAATCTGCTCTAATTTGAAGAAACATGTTGGTACATACATGTTTTGCACCATTGTAAGTCCTCACAAAGTAGTACAGACGTGTATGAATGTGTGTGTTTTTGTTTGTTTGTGTGTGTGTGTGTGTGTGTGTTTGCTTGTGCTGCTCTTTATAGACTCAAACAGAAACTGATACTTGAGCCTGAATCTGCTGTAATTTGAAGAAACATGTTGGTACATGCATGTTTTGCACCATTGTAAGTCCTCACAAAGTAGTACAGACGTGTATGAATGTGTGTGTTTTTGTTTGTGAGTGTGTGTTTGCTTGTGCTGCTCTTTAAAGACTCAAACAGAAACGGATACTTGAGCCTGAATCTGCAGTAATTTGAAGAAACATGTTGGTACATACATGTTTTGCACCATTGTAAGTCCTCACAAAGTAGTACAGACGTGTATGAATGTGTGTGTTTTTGTTTGTGTGTGTGTGTGTGTGTGTGTGTGTGTGTGTGTGTGTGTGGGTGAGCCGGACCTTTGCTGCATTATTCATATTTTCCCTCCTTGCTTGTTCAGGGCTGGACACAGGGGACTGACTGTTTACATCACCACTATAATGGTCCTTTGAGATGATTTACAGCTTTTCCTCAGTTTGTATAAAGTTTATATGAATACATTAGTTACATAAGAAAAGTTGGAGAAGCATTTGTTCAAAAATAACTTCATTCCCTGACCTCCCTGTCCTTAGACTTTTGTAGTTTAGTTTTTTTTTACCATAACATTTTGTGTCACAGATTAATTCCCATCCAATGTTGCTTTAATTTTTCACCAAGATCTTGTTTTGATGATGGTAGAGTCTGACTGCTGCGCAAAGCCTTCTCCAGCACATCCCAAAGATTCTCAATGGGGTTAAAGTCTGGACTCTGAAAAGACGTCTCATGCTCCCTGTACCACTCGTTCACAATTTGAGCCCCATTAATTCTGGCATTGTTATCTGCAGCAACCCCAGATCATAACACTGCCCCTACAGGCTTGTACAGTAGGCACTACTCATGATGGGAGCATCACTTCACCTGCCTTTCTTCTTACCCTGATGCTCCCATCACTCTGGAACATTGCTCCAGAGTCCAAACTTTATGCTCCCTAACAAACTAAAGCCTTTTTTTCCGGTTAGCCTCGCTGATTAGTGGTTTTCTTAAAGCTACACAGCTGTTCAGTCCCAATCCCTTGAGTTCCCTTCGCATTGTGCGTGTGGAAATGTTCTTACTTTCACTATTAAACATAGCCCTGAGTTCTACTGTTGTTTTTCTGCGATTTGATTTGGCCAAACATTGAAATGATCACCTATTAAAATCATTCAGGTTTTTTTCAGACCACATTATTTTTGCGTAGTTAAATCCAAGTGACGACTTAGGACGACATCAGCAACTGTGATTCTCTCCTCGTTTTCAAATCAAAACTCCAAAGAAATCTGTTCAAAACTGCATTTTCCCTCTAAACCCATTCACCCATTTAAATCTTTGTAACTTTGCTTCCGGTTTTATGTATTTTTGTCGTGTATTTCTAGTTTTATTCCGATTGTAAAGCATATTTGGGTGTTTTGAAAGGCCCTTTTAAATAAAACGTATTATTATTATTATTGCTATTATTATATATATTTGGCTTCCATAAAGGTCCTTTAGCTCATGTTGGTTTTACAAAAGGCACTTGAGCATAAAGTTTGGGTCCTGGGAGGACACTTAAGTATGTTTTTGACTTCCACTTTTTCTTGTTTTAACCAGTCGAAGAGCAAATTAGTGCAGTTTGTCACCCTAGAGGACACTACAGAGCATAGTTTTTAAAGGGAACCCCGACTGTAAGGACTAACAGGCATGAATTTGCTTAAATGTTTGTCTCAAACTAGAATTTGTTGTTAAAAGACATAACGAATTGGTTTTTCTTTAAAAAAATACAGTTTAAAACACAGTTTCTATCCTTTGGGCGCAGCCATTGTTTTACTGCCACAATGCATTCTGGGTTGATGACATAGATTGGTTGCTTGGTGCCGAGCATCTGGATTTGGCCATTTACTCACTACTAGTCGCCGTAAGTCACGAGGTTTGAGGAGGGAAAAAAACATAATAATGCCACATGTGGCTGCTTTTGGGTGCACTTTTCAGTCCAAAGGAAACAAGGAGACTGATGTTAGTCTGCACAGCTTCCCAAAAGACAAGAAAAGAAGGAAGTTGTGGGAAATCTCTTGTGGGCGTAAACAACTTCCCATGGAGCCGCGGCTATGTTCTGGCCACTTCTCCCCAGAAGCATTTGCTGCATTTAGCCGGCCCATGCTGATGAAAGAGCTGACAGGTGTGGGTCATTATAAACGGAGACTAAAGCCAAATGCTGTGCCGACTATTTTCCAACACAAACCCACAAAACTTCCTCTGGAAACCACTGAAGTCCGCTCCAGGACTTATATGATCCTGTATGAGATCCAGCCCGGTGCAACCATATGACNGAGTGCAATATTTCCTTCCATCATGAATTGAGTATTTCATCACATGTATTTCTTTATTCTATGAAACCTGTGTTATTTGAACACATCTTTAAACTATTAAAATATAACATGTTTTTTTGTGTTTTGGTTCCTCAAACCCCCAAAATGTCAGGTGGTGCAACCGTCCTGACAAGTATCCACAGTAATTAAACTCTAAAAATTGAATGTCAGTTATTGTAAATGGAAATTAAAAATACAGTGGCATTATTTTATGCTTGAACCTTTTTAAATAAAACATTCTTTGCAAATAAAAAGAATTTTAAAGCTGTTGAGAAATGTAAAAAACTTTTGTCCCGTAATTTTCACCTTGTCAAATGTCAGGGTGGTGCAACCGTAACATTAGACTTTTATTTTAAAGTGAAGAGAATAAAACAGGAAACAGGAAACTGCATCAGCCAGAGGAGCCCAAATGACATTTGTGACCAAGTGGAAAAGTTTGTAGATTTCTCTGAAATACTGATAAAAAAGGTTTTTTCACTTCATTGGTGACTGGAACAATTTCCATGTCAGGTGGTACAACCAATGTAATAATGTGAAATGTTATTTTAACATCAAATTATTTATCTTATTCACAAATAAAAGAAATGAAACACACAAAATGAAAATGTATGAGTCACTACAGACACTTGAGAGATACTTGCCAATAATTTCACACAGAAAAAATAACAGGAACATATAAATATATTTTCATATATTTGGTTGCGCCACCTGACATTTTTGGGTGCTCAAATTAAAAACACTAAAAAATAATGAACCTAAAAACTTTGAAATGTTGGTCAACTACTGAAATCTGTTAGAAAACATAATTCTTCTCTCAGAAATATGTTTTTTATCCATTTTCAAAGAACTTTTAAAAAATACGTTTTTAGACCCTCTTTTTGTCATTGACCCATATATATATTCTCTTTTTCTTGGTGAGGTATTTAAAGGGTTCAAACCATCATTAAAAAAAAAGAAACATAGGACAAAGAATATTTTAATTTATATTCCTTTATTTTATTTTGAAAAGCTAATTCTGGATCTTTGAGAAGAAAAACATGTTACTCATATCAAGCTTTGTTTTAAAAAAAAAAAGACACATTAAACTGTAGATGCACCTTCAAAATAGGTTGAATAAAAGTTTAATTTGAAATTTTTGTCAAAATGTGTGAAGATATAATCCGTACTGTTGTAATTCTTTCAAAAGCCTTTTATCGTGTACAAAATATTAAAAGACAAGCTTATTAGTTCTGTTGGAGTGGATTTACTCTGGATTTGTCTCTTGAATCTCAAAACGGTGCATGAAGACTGATTTTTTTTTTCTTTTTTCTTTTTGATGTGGTCTTATCCTTCTTTTCCATGTGCCTGTGAAACTCTGACACTAGATGGAGCTGTTCTATAAGGATCCTAAAGCTGCCCTCTTTCAATGTCAATAGAATAAAATCCTGTTAAAATCAGGAATGAGATCAGATGTGATTTCATACAATACATAATAAGAAAACTCTTCAGTTAAGCAGCAGATAAAAAAAAAAAGTGGTTCTGGGGTAATAAGTATGTGGAGCTTCTCTCATCCCCCGACACACACACACACACACACACACACACACACAGATGCTTGGTCAGCAGAGCTCTGACCTTCTCATTGTGTAAGAGCTGAGACTATTTATGTGGTTCATTACTGACAGGATAGTTTATCATCTCTTGACTTTTTTTAGAGTGAGTTCATTTCTCCATTCGGAAAAATGTGAGCAAATTGTGTTCGGTTAATCCTGAAAATCAGCAAAATGTGAATGAAAGTGAATTTGATTCAGTGCTGAATCAAATAAAACTCTCCCAACAATTCTTTAGATGTTCAATCACATTTTTTGATGATCTTTAATATTGGATTATTGAATATGATCATGTTTCATCACGTACATGTTGATTTTTCCCCCTCAACCTTAAAAACAAGAGACGAGATAAATGAATAAATGTATTTGCAACATTTTTCTCTATTTGAATCATTTTTCTCTATTTTAATCACTTCTGTATTTGCATCAAATTTTTTTATTTGCATCACTTTTCTATATTTGCATCATTTTTCTGTATTACCATCACTTTGCCTTATTTCCATCACTTTTCTTTATTTGCATCACTTTTCTATTTTTGCATCAAATTTCTTTATTTGCATCACTTTTCTGTTTTTGCATCACTTTTCTCTATTTGCATCACTTTTCTTTGTTTGCATCACTTTTCTCTATTTGCATCACTTTTCTTTATTTGCATCACTTTTCTTTATTTGCATCAAATTTCTTAATTTGCATCACTTTTCTTTATTTGCATCACTTTTCTCTATCTGCAGCACTTTTCTATATTTGAATCACTTTTCTATATTTGCATCAAATTTTCTATATTTGCATCACTTTTCTGTTTTTGGATCACTTTTCTATATTTGCATCACTTTTCTTTGTTTGCATCACTTTTCTGTTTTTGCATCACTTTTCTCTATTTGCATCACTTTTCTATATTTGCATCACTTTTCTATATTTGCATCACTTTTCTATATTTGCATCAAATTTTCTATATTTGCATCACTTTTCTGTTTTTGGATCACTTTTCTATATTTGCATCACTTTTCTTTGTTTGCATCACTTTTCTCTATTTGCATCACTTTTCTGTTTTTGCATCACTTTTCTCTATTTGCATCACTTTTCTTTATTTGCATCACTTTTCTCTATTTGCATCACTTTTCTGTTTTTGCATCACTTTTCTCTATTTGCATCACTTTTCTATATTTGCATCACTTTTCTATATTTGCATCACTTTTCTATATTTGCATCAAATTTTCTATATTTGCATCACTTTTCTGTTTTTGGATCACTTTTCTATATTTGCATCACTTTTCTTTATTTGCATCACTTTTCTTTGTTTGCATCAAATTTTCTATATTTGCATCACTTTTCTATATCTGCATCACTTTTCTATATTTGCATCACTTTTCTTTGTTTGCATCAAATTTTCTTTATTTGCATCACTTTTCTTTATTTGCATCACTTTTCTTTATTTGCATCACTTTTATGTTTTTGCATCACTTTTCTTTATTTGCATCAAATTTCTTAATTTGCATCACTTTTCTATATTTGCATCAAATTTTCTATATTTGCATTACTTTTCTGTTTTTGGATCACTTTTCTATATTTGCATCACTTTTCTTCATTTGCATCACTTTTCTTTGTTTGCATCAAATTTTCTATATTTGCATCACTTTTCTATATCTGCATCACTTTTCTATATTTGCATCACTTTTCTTTGTTTGCATGAAATTTTCTTTATTTGCATCACTTTTCTTTATTTGCATCACTTTTCTTTATTTGCATCACTTTTATGTTTTTGCATCACTTTTCTTTATTTGCATCACTTTTCTTTATTCGCATCTAAATTCTATATTTGCATTACTTTTCTATATTTACAACACTTTTCTATATTAGCCTCACTTTTCTATATTTGCATCAAATTTCTTTATTTGCATCACTTTTCTATATTTGCATCACCTTTCTTTATGTGCATCACTTTTCTTTATTTGCATCACTTTTCTATATTTGCATCACTTTTCTTTATTTGCATCAAATTTTCTATATTTGCACCATTTTTTATATTTGCATCACTTTTCTTTACTTGCATCACTTTTCTATATTTGCATCACTTTTCTTTATTTGCATCACTTTTCTTTACTTGCATCACTTTTCTATATTTGCACCATTTTTTATATTTGCATCACTTTTCTTTATTTGCATCACTTTTCTTTACTTGCATCACTTTTCTATATTTGCATCAATTTTTATATTTGCATCAAATTTCTTTATTTGCATCATTTTTCTATATTTGCAGCATGTTTGCACCCGTTGGCCCCTTCTTATAGTGATCCTTTAAAAATATTTGGAAAAAAGAAATGAATTCATCATTCTCATATAGTCAGGAGCATCATACAGACATAAACCAACATAAACCTTCATACAGATTTGTCAGAAGGTGATGGAGGAAAGTCACCAGCAGGAGGAGGTAGAGGATTCAGCACCAGAGAGAAACATCCACCTCAAGTTTCACTGTCAGATATTCTTCTCTTTAACAGAACATCTCAGTTAGAGGAGACAACTTTATGTTCACTCTGCTCCACACCAGAAATGATAAAAATGCAGAAAATAAGACCAATTTCATCCACAGTTTGTTTATGTAATGACACAAAGCTGAGTACATGGTCGATTATAAACACCTTTCTCTCCTTCTTCTTCAACCCTCAGCTGGTCGACCTTGTTTGAGGAGGTGAAGGACAAACCAGGTCCTGTCGATCGAGATCAAACACTGGGAATCTTCCCACGCCAGTTACAGTCCGCATGACTCCAGCTCGTCTCCATCATCGAGGAAACGGTGTCATGGGAAGTGTCATGATGTCATCAGGTAAGAAAAAACACACAGGATAAATCATAATTCAAGCAGCTCGGATTGGTTTCTCTGTCTTTAGATCATCACTAAAAACGTCCGATAGTGCAGTAAAGACGAGAGTTTAGGTCATTTGCTGCTGTAGAACAAATGACGTGAAACTGGAAATGAGAAATTGTGATTTTTAATCTTAGGACAAACTGTCTGAATGACATCACTCATAACAAAATGTGTATGGGTCAATGACGAAAAGAGGGTCTAAAAAGTTATTTTTAAAAAAGTTCTTTGAAAATGGATAAAAAACATATTTCTGAGAGAAGAATTATGTTTTCTAACAGATTTCAATAGTTGACCAACATTTCAAAGTTTTTAGGTTCATTATTTTTTAGTATTTTTAATTTGAGCACCCAAAAATGTCAGGTGGTGCAACCAAATATATGAAAATATATTTATATGTTCCTGTTATTATTTCTGTGTGAAATTATTGGCAAGTATCTCTCAAGTGTCTGTAGTGACTCATACATTTTCATTTTGTGTGTTTCATTTCT
>RPOG01002633.1:16710-86146 GCA_008086565.1 Thalassoma bifasciatum | reverse complement strand
TGCTGTGCTGTCAGGTGAAGTGGTATCAGCATGTTACAGGATGTTATCTGGAGTTTTAGATGGGAGATATTTAGCTGTGTGAGCTCATCCAGAAAGAATAAAACTGAGGCACATGCTTCAAAACTGTCTCTCTTTTGGAGAAACTGCATGATCTTTACTTTATCTACAAAGGCTTAAAATGGTCTGGGTGTGTTTTATTGTGGCTGTAAAATAGTCTGAACATGCCTCATGTCTGAATACTTTGGCCCCTTTCTCTATTCGTACACAAACTTGACTTTTTTAACATCTGGGAAATGATTATTATCTGCAACATGTTTCTAAAAAGCTGAGACAGCAAAACAAAAGTCTGTGAAAGTTGCTGATGCTGAAAAAAAAAACATCTGTTTGGATCATTCTACAGGTGAACAGGTTCATTTAAACAGGTGAGCGTCATGATTGGGTATAAAAGGAGCATCCCCAAAAGGCTCAGTCCTTCACAAGCAAAGATGGAGCCAGGTTCACCACTTTGTCAACAACTGCGTGAGCAAATAGTCCAACAGTTTAAGAACAATGTTTCTCAACTGCAGGAATTGATGGATTTCATCATCTACAGACCATAATATCATCAACAGATTCAGAGAATCTGGAGAAATCTCTGCACGTAAGCAGCAAGGCCCAAAACCAACATTGAATGGCCGTGACCTTTGACCCCTCAGGCGGCGCTGCATTAAAAACCCACATCATTGTGTAAAGGATATTGGCACATGGGCTCAGGAACACTTCAGAAAACCATTGTCAGTTAACACAGTTCATCACTACATCTACAAGTGACAGTTCAAACTCTACCATGCAAAGACAAAGTCAGACATCAACAACACACACAAACGCCGCCGCCGCCGCCGCCACCGCCGGCGGCTTCTCTGGGCCCGAGCTCATCTGAGATGGACTGAGGCAAAGTGGAAAAGTCTGCTGTGGTCTGATGAGTCCACTTTTAAACTCTTTTTTGAAATCATGGACGTGGTGTCCTCCGGGCCAAAGAGGAAAAGGACAATCCAGATTATTCTCAGCGCAAAGTTCAAAAGCAGCATCTGTGATAGTGTGAGGGTGTGTTAGTGCCCATGGCATCATGGGTAACTGTCCCAGTTTCTGTGAAGGCAGCATTAATGCCATCTAAGCCACTGTCTTTTTCTGGGATGTCCCTGATTACTTCAGCAAGACAATGAAACCAAGACACATTCTGCTCCTGTTACAACAGCGTGGCTCCGTAGTAGAAGAGTGCAGCTACCAGAACTGTCTCCCATTAAAAATGTGTGGAACATTATGAAGCACAAAATACCACAAGAGAGACCTTGGACTGTTGATGAACTGAAGTTTTTCATCAACAAGAATGTGAAAGAATTCCAGCTCCAAAGCTTCAACAATTAGTTTCCTCAGTTCACAAACACTGAACGAATGTTGTTAAAGGAAAAGTGATGTACAACAAAAACCTGTCCAAGCTTTTTAGGAATGTGTTGCAGCCATCGAAATTAAAAATGAGTGAGTATTTGCAAAGAAACAATTAAGTCTTTGTAGCTCACCCAATTGAACATGGGTTATACAAATCATTGTATTCAATTTTTAATGACATTCCACACAATGTCCCGACATTCCAATGATGTTTTGATTTTTCTGATTGATCAAAAAGCTACTGAGTCACTGTAAAATCACTCCAGCCGAGGTAAATACAGAGCCCTGGTTATTACAGTGAGTTATAGGTTTAAGTCACTAAACCACCACAAGGACAGGTAGTGTCAGAACTGTCATAAAGTGATAAAACTTTCTTGAAGTTAAAGTAATGTCTTTCCTCTTGTTTCAGAAAACTTCCCTTCCTACTCCATTGTGTTTCCTGCCTTTGTGATTGCTGTCCCCTCCCTCACTTAGAGTTCTCCTGTTCAAGTTAGTTTAAAGCTTTTACTCCTGTGGTTATCTATTAACTTTGAGCCAAGTTCTCTTGTTTACTTTGAAAGAGACAAGTGTTGTTGCTACACTGAGTCCTTGACAGTGGTTTCTTGTCAGAAAACCAGCTGACAATGAACAAAAGCAGCTGAATGTTGACCCGTCTACACCATTGATACCCCGAGCTGAAACATCCCCCAGGTCAAGAGTGTTCACTGCAACATGTTGTTGTTAGACATCGTTGCTAACAAGATTCAAGGTCAGTGCAGCTACAGATGAGAGTCTTTGTAGCTGACGGCTCTAGTGTCCAACTGTTTTGGATTCATGTTACAGAATTTACCTGAATTGAAGAGGAATTTCAAACCAAATCAACAAAAATTTCTCACCTTGAAAAATCAAAAACTGAGGACAGAAATGCACCAATCAACCAATGAATCTTTGTGTTTATAGTGCAAACAGTTCAAAGTTTAACACCCACACATTGTACAGCTTGTAAAGAAAACGATCAAACCAGGTTTTCTTAATGAAGGACACCTGCCCACGCACCTTTCCTGAGAAACAGATGTGTGAAATAACTTTTCTTTTAACTTTTATATGAGAAAAATGACCATTTTGTCACGTTTACTAACTTAAACGATAGGAGCAACACACCGGCAGCTATTGACAAAAGATCGTAAAATAAAAATAAATGTTATGCAACAACAAGGTAAATAATCCATAAAATGGGTCTAAACTAAGATAAAACAATGGTTTTTGTAATATTTATATCTCCATTAAAAAAATACATTTGTAGCTCGTCTTCTTTGACGTCATGTTTATCTGCTGAAATGCGCAATGCATTCTGGATGTCCCTTAGTTCCAAGGGTGGTCTCGGAAAATCTCAGGATTGAGGGAGATACAGCCTCAAACTTAACCCTTAACTTTAACATTCAGAGAATCGGGGCAACACTTGCACTTCGCGGGAGTGCGCATTTTGAGATTGAGGGTTAAGATTATGGGTTAAGACAGGAATTGGAATTCACCCTAACTTTTGGATTTCTTTCATGATTTGAACTTTTGAATTTTTGTTTATTTGTGCAATAAAAGTTTGATTAAAATACTAAACAAATGTGGAATAAATGTGGAAATTTGGGTAATTATAAGGCTTTGTATGAAAACACTGTACATCACAGGGTTTTCAACACAAAAACCATTAGATTTTGCAAAGTTAATGTAAAATATATGGGGTAACACTTTATTTGAAAGGATATACATAAGACTGGCATGACACTGTCATAAACATGACACTGTCTGTCATTAAGTTGAAGGAGGCTTCATGAATGTTTGTGAATGATGTCATTAAGTGTCATTTGGGGATTTATGTCACCTTTGATGCAAAGTCAACATTGTTTGGGAATGTACTCGACATGACAAATTGCCATTCATAAAGACAACATAATTGGCCACTGTTTTGTAGGGGTGGTGAAAAAAATCGATAATCGATTAATCGCGATTATTAAATGGCTGATTATGAATCGATTTTAAATTTCCCAAAAATCGATTATTTACATTTTCTAGTTGAGGCAAGTCCTCTGGTTACTGACTGTCATACATGATTTAACCACAGGGTGGAGCTGTCACCTGTCTGTAAGAGAACCAGACACGGTGTAACACAGTCAGCGAGCAAGTGTGTGCGAAGAGGAGTTAATGAGGCGCTAACTGAGGTGAACGTGGTGCGGATGCAAAGCCTGAAAAACAGAAAGTGAAAAAACAAACGGCAAGAAACTAATCCACCCAGCTCCAGCTGAACTAACTGATGTTAAATTGAAGATCAACAAACGACAAAAATCGAATTAATAATAGGCAAGAATTGAAAATCGGTTGGTATTCGAATCGGGACTTTAATAATCAAATCGAATCGAATCGGGAAATTAGGCCAATTCACCACCCCTACTGTTTTGCCAACTATTTCAAGTTGTGACATCAAAGACATCCCTAAGCAATGTCGACTTTGCATCGAAAGGGAGTCAAAAGAGCCGGCTCTCTAAAAAGAGCTGAACTTCCCATCACTAATATATGAGCCATTTATATGGATTTGCTCGTGAATGTGGCCCATTGCAATCTGAATATAGTGAGATAGGAGCGTGGTTCCTCTAAAGAAATCCCACAGATTAGGTAATACTCAGTAATAACCGATTTATAAACTCAAATTCCACCATAGGGTTGTTTTTTTTTTATGATGAGATGTACTATCTTTTGCACAGCATCCACTTATCCTCTAAAGATACCCAGAATGCCTTTCCTCGCCCCC
Source organism: Thalassoma bifasciatum (assembly GCA_008086565.1). Lineage (NCBI taxonomy): Eukaryota > Metazoa > Chordata > Actinopteri > Labriformes > Labridae > Thalassoma > Thalassoma bifasciatum. The sequence goes on along the minus strand of RPOG01002633.1, from coordinate 81,942 downwards.
AGGAGCCGTGAACTTGTGAGTTGTGAGTGTAGGTGGAGAGTAGGCGGAGTTTTAACTCAGCTTCTGGGCTTGGACTCGGCATGCAGATGAGCATCAGCGCCAGGAATCTGGCCGCAAGTTTGACCAGGACTGAGAATCCACGGAGGATCCTCCAGAGAGAGAGAGAGTGTGTGTGTGTTGTGTAAGAGAGTAAGAAAGGGAGAGAGTTCCGGTTTGAATGGAAAAGAAAAAGGAGATGGAAGTTTTAATCGTGTTAGATGAGCTGATGAGTTGATCCCTGAGGATCCTAACGCCCAGATTCACAACAAGAATACATCTATAGCTCAGCTGAGGAGTTGGGATGTACAAAAGGCAGAATGTGGAGCTTATACAGGGGGAGTACGGGTGAGATGAAGCCTGTAGGCCACAGGAGTGTGAGGTGTGTTCCTGTTTAAATCCCTGGACCCCTTTGAGCAGATAAACGCAGTCTGAAAAAGGTTTCTCCTCCTCAGCGGGGAAAAGAAATCCAGCACGCCTCTGGAACGTTTCCTGACCCACATTTTCTTATCTGCATCGCACAGATTATCTCTGTGTGTGTATATGAAGTGTGCATTAAGAATACGGTTTGTGTTTGCAGGAGGAGGCGCAGCAACAGTATAGATCAGATCGTCTGTTTTTTTTCGTGCACAGAAAGTGAACGAATGAACGGCCCGAAGGCTGCAAAGCTGCTTGTGTAAGTGCAAATAAAAATCAAAGATGAACACGTCTTTGAAATGATAAAAATGAGAGGAATTATAACTGTTGGATTATCACTGATTCATATGAAGTTAAGAAACGTAACCTCTAAAGTCGGTTGCTGTTGGAAACTCAGTGGTCGTGCTGCTTCTGGCTCTTTCTTCTGTGGTCAACAAACGATCTACAACAGCCAAAATGATGCTTCTTGAAAAACATTTACAAACAAATAAGTGCAGAAAAAAAGCTGAAACAACACCATACAGACTCCAAATGCACAAACACAATCAGATCAGAAAAAAAACATCGCTTACAGTTTTTTGTTACGTTCACTAGAACTATCCCAAAACATCAGAAACTAGAGTTTATCCAATTGGCTCTTGGTCTGGGTGTGTTTTATTGTGGCTGTAAAATAGTCTGAACATGCCTCATGTCTCTAGTCGTACACTAACTTGAACTTTAACATCTGTGAAGTGATTAGTGCAGATAGTATAGAAGTATCAGCAGTGCAAAAGAGGAGAAATATTCACTCATTTTGAATTTGATGCCTGCAACCATTGACTGTATATAGAATGGACAGCGTGCTTCCGCCTGTCACCGTTCTACGATTTTGAAGCCAAAGACCCCGTTTCTCCAGCCGCCATTGTGCAGCCAGAGTCTGCGCAGTAGAGAATTTCCGGTGGAGCAGAGTAAAAAAGAGAAATAAAAATATTTATTTCTTCTTCTTCAGAAGGTTTAGTCTCCTTTTGGCTCTTTCCCGAAGTTTCTTATATCCCCGGTAAAAACTACTCACAAACGGCAGCTGTCAACTATCGTAAAACGAAACTTATATCGCGTTTTTTAACGTCCAATAACTAATGAGAAACTAACTTCTCAGAAAAAAAAACACCTGAACACCATGCAGCCAGATGACTTCATCATACTACCTTAGTGTAAGGATGAGAGAAAAGTTTCTACCAGGTATCGTATTTTTTTTTAAGTTTTCCCAGCTCATATCTGGAATACATGGGGAGGCGGGGCTTATGACCTATACTGCAGCCAGACACCAGGGGGCGGGGCATCTGCTGGAGGCTTCAGTTTGAGTCGAACGTCGTTACGCCCACTCATTATACAGTCTATGCCTGCAACACGTTCCTAAAAAGCTGGAACAGGGGCAACAAAAGTCTGTGAAAGTTGCTGATGCTGAAAAAAACATCTGTTTGGATCATCCCACAGGTGAACAGGTTGATTAGAAACAGGTGAGCGTCCTGATTGGGTAAAAAAGGAGCATCCCCAAAAGGCTCAGTCCTTCACAAGCAATTGTCTATGTGACACATCTCACACTGATTTTTGACAAAACAACAGCAAGTTAACGTATGAAAATGATATGATTGTGTCTTCTTTTTTAATGGAATTATTCCAACTTGCCCAAGTGGGTCAGAGGAGTGCACAGTCAGCTGACCTGGGACACTTATGATGTGAAGCCCTGACTTATGTTCAGGGCAAGGGGGGCCAGTCCAGAAGCCAGAGCTTAACAGCGCCTATGACAGCTTCCATGTGTAACCTCTGTCTGCGGATGACCTCCAGCTGTAGAGATCCTCTCAGGTGTTCCTAATCACCTGCTGATTAAAGAAGCAGCCTGTGGACTGGATTTATATCTCCAACCTACTGAGAACATTTTTATTTAATGTAACTTCACAAGAAGCTTTGGACGTTCTGTGAACCAGACTTTATTAAAAAAAAATACTCACTAGAGTCAGATTCGAAGATAAAGTCTTCTTGTTTCTTTAATTACTTACATTCCACCTGATTTGCAAGACGGGGAAGATAAAACCTCGGGGTTCGCGCTCGCTGCTCATTAGCTGCTCGGACGCTCTCTTATGGATTCCCAGATTCGCCGAACGCTTATCGATTCGCTTCTGGAAACAGTACAGCAGCGGCAGCGAGTCCTCACGTGGACTCACTTCTTTCCTGCTTGTTAAAAAAACAAGACCCCGACATCAAAGCAGCAGCAGCAGCAGAGTTTACCTGCAGCACATTAAGGGTTATTAATTAGCTGACGGGCTGATACCGGTGTCAGGCAGGAGGAGGAATTAGGCTTGAAACAGAGGATAAGAGAGGAGGGATGAAAGCAGGGACATGAATTAATAAGAAAAGCAGGAGAGTGAGGGAGGTGTTCAAAAATCCTGGGAAAACAGAGGCTTTGGTTTTATCTCTTCAGCTTCCTCCTGACGAAGAGAAAAGTCCACGTACAAGTCAAAAAACCCAACACGTTTAGCTTCATTATCAAACTTTTCCAGCTCATTGAAGAGACACATTTTGAAAAAAAAAAAAAACTCCTGAACAATATGTCCCTACAGAGTTACCGTACACTTTCTTCACATGTTTGATTCCCTCAATCTGGACGGACCTGGTGCTGCTAGAAGGACACACACACACACACACTTCAGCTTGACAAGATTCCAGCTCACGGCTCACAAAGAGCTGAGAACAACACCAAGATCTCCGTCATGTAGACCGACTCTGGGTCAAGCACTGACATTTACGGCAACATGCAACAAAGAGCTGCATTCGCTCTGACAGAATACTTCCTCAACACAAGAATGTTCTGTTTCCTCACACAAGTAACTCTTCATTCGTGTGTGTATGGAGGGTTCAGCAACTTCAGCTCGTGGAATAGACGGTGTTACAGTAAAAGATGGGACTCTACTTTCCCCAAGGTAAAAGTCAAACAACTTCTCAAGCGCTTATGTGCAGTGCGCTGCTCTCTCTCCAATTAAAGTTAATGTCGATCGCCCATCAGCAATCAGTCAATTTTCCGAAATTATGGCCCATCCATAAAACCAGAAAGAAGATATTCTTCGGTCGAGCAGGAGCGTTTAGAAAGGACTGATGTATATTTATTTATGATCCAAAACAATCAATGATAATTGTCTTTGAGGAGCTGCATGTCAATGATCTGCAAATGAAACAAGTGGGGTCGGTAATGTAAATGCGTAAATGTTTCAGTAAAAGATCTTTAGCAAACGCTTTATGGCCCTGCTGTGACCATTGACTGTATATAGAATGGACAGCGTGGCTCCGCCTGTCACCGTTCTACGATTTTGAAGCCAAAAAACCCAGTTTCTCTAGCCGCCATTGTGCAGCCAGAGTCTGCGCAGTAGAGAATTTCCGGTCGAGCAGAGTAAAAAAGAGAAATAAAAATATTTATTTCTTCTTCTTCAGAAGGTTTAGTCTCCTTTTGGCTCTTTCCCGAAGTTTCTTATATCCCCGATAAAAACTACTCACGAACGGCAGCTGTCAACTATCTTAAAATGAAACTTATATCGCGGTTTTTAACGTCCGATAACTAATGAGAAACTAACTTCTCAGGAAAAAAAAACACCCGAACACCATGCAGCCAAATGACATCATCATACTAACTTAGTGTAAAGATGAGAGAGACGTTTCAACCAGGTATCGTAATTTTTTTAAGTTTTCCCGGCTCATATCTGGAATACATGGGGAGGCGGGGCTTATGACCTATACTGCAGCCAGACACCAGGGGGCGGGGCATCTGCTGGAGGCTTCAGTTTGAGCCAAACGTCGTTACGTCCATTCATTATACAGTCTATGGCCGTGACAAACACGTCTGTAAATTCAGCACATATAGCAGCGTTTGTGAGGAAAGCATTTTTTTTTTCATCAGGGAAAAACTAAGCTGATTATTTTTTTCATTAGGGGAAGTAATTGGTGTCTGACAATGTGATTGTCCCGGTTCAGTGTCATTCGTCTGCTGACCTGCTGCTTTAACGGGCCGTTCACGCCACATTGAAAAAGTGTCAGTCGGCCCAAATGAGACGGTCGACCCACTGGGCATTGCCCCGTATGCCAGATGGCCAGTCCACCCCTGCTACTGTCTGTATGTGTTGTAAAAAGCACTTTACGGTCACTAAAATGGAAACTCTTTTCATTTTAGACTCTTAGTTTGGGGTCAGATGGTCACTTAAAGACAGCCGAACTCCTACAGCTCTTCGTTTGGGGTTTTGTTTACTCAGGGAGCATCTCGTGTTTGGACTCGCTCTGGGGATTTCTCGAGGCTGTTTGCAGGTAATTTAAACTTCCGTCTTTGACACCTGAGATAAAAGGATTACACGTCGTGTTGCTAATTAGTTTCGAACAGTCACAATTATTAGGAGGCAGGCGCTGGGGAGACTGACAGCTGCAGGGAAGTGTGAACCGTCAAACCAATCACCGTTCCAGTAATCACGTTCAGTATTCGGAGACCGTGTATGAAATCTGACATCACCGGACCGCTCTCCTCCTCTATCTCCTCGCTCGCTCCAATCGAAATAGATTTCCTGTCACGGCGAGTCCGGGAGCTAAAATTAAAACGATAAAGCATCTCTTAGTGTGCACAGAGTGAGGTCAGACTCTGCAGGGTTTGAAGTCCTCTTCACTCCTACACTTCGCACTGACGATGTGAAGTTGGGAAATGTTTTTTTTTTTTTTTTAGAAATGCCTCGGTGAGTGACAGGCCAGCGGTTTTCCTCTTATCTAATCTTATCTGTTTTCGCCCTGAACACTGGGAAATGAAAACGACAGTGCTTTGAGATTGTCTAATGGAGCTGCTAATGGCCGAGCCGACGTGACCTTTCCACACAAACGAGGAAAAGGCTCACAGATGGAGACCAGAGGACGTACATTTCAGGCCAGACTGAGATTACTGTAATGACTGAGGCAGGGTTGGTGGGTTTCTGTCCCCTCCTTGTTCTTAACTGCTCCTCATCATGATTGGAATCTAATCTAACAAGCATGTGGGATGGTTCAGGACCGTTTTAGCCTGATATTTACCGCTTCCATTATCCCCCCCATTGATGGACAAAGAGGAAGAACGTACACTTGAATGAAAACGGAGCAAATGTTCCTGCTCCTCCTCCTCCATTACGGCTGTTTTCTCCGTGTGCCGTTCCAGATGTGTCATCTCTCTCCCGCGTTCTATCCCTGTCAATCTGCCTCTTATCACAGCGCCGCGCCGTTAGCCGCTGAAACAGGGAGATAAGGGAGGTAAACATACAGCCACGAGCACCGCTATGCACACACTCACTCTGAGATACGCACAATCAGTGCCGGCCTTTAATGCTTTTAATGGTGTTTGGCAGAGACGATGATCCCTCTGCTGTCTGATTGGTCTGAAGAGAGCCAGTTAAGAGAAGAGGAAGGAAAAAAACCTGCAGGGGGAAAAATGGGATCAACATACATCACATGCAAATCTGATGATGCAACACAAAGAAGTCAGACCCTTTAAATGCAGCAGAAGAGGGACGGGAAAAATCTGTTGCTTACTGTAGAGACATAACGGTTCCCCCTCCAGGGTCAGTGTTTGTGAAATTATGGCGCTTTTCCACGACACAATTCCAGCTCTACTCTACTCTACTCTACACAGTTTGGTTATCTTTTCCTCTAGCCCGACTACAGACTCACGGTGGGCGTGGATCTTATAACACAGCTGCACAGAAGTGCGTGCATGTTCATCTATAACGTGGCACAAACATTATTTTGTACTAACATATGTGCCACCGTGGTCTTTGAAGGAAAACAAAGCTTTAAAAAGATTTCATTAAAGGAATACAGCAGCTCAATGTCGAGCGTCATGACAACGGAGGTAAACAACAGCCTTGTGCTGCACGTGGAGGAAAACAAAGGAGCTGCTTCCTGACATCAAGGGTGAATTCCAATTCCTGTCTTAACCCTCAATCTCAAAATGCGCGCTCCCGCGAAGTTTAAGTGCTGTTCTCAGAATGTTAAGGTTACGGGGCAAGTTTGAGGGCTGTATCTCCCTCAATACTGAGATTTTCAGAATAGAAACACACAGCTTCCGCCACAGACAGGAAGTTGTGTTGGTAGCATGGGTGGCGGCAAGTTTGGAAGCAGAGTCCTCCTGCAGGAAGAGAAAATGACGGACCCTAAAGAGGGGAGCTATTGTCTCACGTTTTAATGTTTTGCACAAAGTTGTTAATTTTCGGCGCTGTTTATTTCAAGTAACAGAAAAAAAAAGGGCACCCACATGGGGTTTCTGTTTGCCGTTGACCAATCATAAGAGGGCAGGGCTGGCCCCTTGGTTCCGCCCCCAAACTGTCAAAAGTCTGTGACGCGAGCGCGTAGACTTTATGCTCGAGCGTGCAAAGTGCTCGGAGGGAGATAGGGAGAGCGCTGGAACACTCCAGTGCTCGCAAAGCAACTCCTTGTGCGCGTGCTGTAGAGTTTAATAAACCCATCTCTGTGCATTTTTTAGCTCTTGCTGTGTATTTTTACTCGCTCGCATCTCCCTGTATGCTCTCGGTTGCTGAATTTGTGCGGGCGAGGACTAAAAAAGTGCGTGCGGCAGTTTATTCTGCGGGTGTGGTACAAGATAATTTGCTTGTACGTGTGTTTTATCGCTCGCTCGACTTTTGACACAAATATGACGCCATAAGATTCTGATACAAGGACATCATGTCGAAGTAGGTAAACACACTGAAACAGGTGATTACTTGCCTCTTCACTGTCGTTTGGGTTAAATATAACTAACAGAAAGTTTGTCACATTCAGACGGCTGTTTGTCAGACAAAGTTAAGAACCATATCAACCCTAACAAACACAAAGAGGGAAAGTGTGTGTGCATGGAAACGATGGCCTCATTTAGATTTGTCCTCATTTTTACCACTTCACTTCTGATTGCTCCTCACTCTCAGAGCAAAACCACTTATAACCTCTTCAACACAATGTACTGAATCAGTAATCTCTACCACAGTTATACAGACAGTTACACACAGCACCAAGCTTCTGCGTCTCCCCTTACACACTCACACACACACACACATCAGAAGAGAAGCGGTCTGTTGTGTAAGTGTTAAGTAGAGCAGTGCTGACTGAGTGCGCTCAACGAGTCGGTCCTAAAGACAGAGATTATGGAGAGAAATGATCTCTCTAAGGAAATGTATCCTCAGATTTAAGAACGCGCTGACACGCAGAGTGCTGGGTTTAGAGGAGCTGAAAGAAGAGAAATCAGTAAAATAACGAAAACAAAAGACCACTCAGATGGTCAGCGACCGGGGACTTCACAGAGAGCGAAAATGGACTCTATGGGCGGGGGGGTTACGCTCCAATCCCACGCCAGGTCTGAGTTCATGAGTTTCACGTCAGAGGGGAGCGAGGAGAAACAGTCTGTGGTGGAGAATTATTTCATCATATGAGCTCAGTGAATTTTCAGACAGATTAACAGAAGCTTACAGATTAATGTTTAAATATTTGAATTAGATACGTCATAAAAATTTACCTGACATTCCACTCTTCTCCCAATCTCTGTAAAATATACATCACTGTTTATTCTTACCTCTTTATTTAACCTTTATTTTTCAGGCGCCAACAGGTACACACATAAAAACAACCGACACAAAGAGACACATAAACATTACACAAAACTAGCAAGCTGTCAGCTGTTTTCTTCATATAATAAACTCGTGTTTCTGCTGTCAATTTACTGTAAAACATTAGAGGCTGTCTGAGATTATTGAAAATACTCCCGGGCTACCGCTCTGCTATAGCGCATAAGGGGACTCATCTATTAACCAGGCAACAAAAAGACCAGAAAAAGGTTTAATAAAATGCGTTTGTAGGTTTTCCAGTATAAAGTCCTGCATATTGAAAATCTTCTCCAATCTAATCTACATCAGCAGTGGTGGTTTGTCTATTCCTCTATCACCTATCCCTGAAATGGTCATAGACCCAGATGGTGCTCCACTCACTCCTCAATCTGACAGATTCAGCCTCAGTTTAGAGCTGACAAACATTTTAACAGCTTTCCATGTTTTTGGACCTGAATTGAAAACATAAATTATATTTGGACTTATAATAGTTATAGTTTGTCACATCCATGCTGGTGGCAGCTGCAAGATTTAAGATTCATTTATTTGTCGCTATTGCGCATGTTGCTAGTGATGGGCAATGCGGTTCTTTTCAGTGAACTGGATCATCAGAATCAGTACAGTAAAGGGATTCGTTCAAAAGATTTGGTCGCTGAATCGCTCAGTACTTCTCCACAGCTCTGCCTGTCAGTCAAAATTCAATGAGCTGAAACAAAACTAAACGCTCAGTTTTATTCGGGATCGTACCAGAGTTCAGAACAATTGAGTCACTTAAGCGATTCGATCACTCAACGTACTCGACGTACTTACCTTCAGTACGTTCAGTATGAATCCCTGACACGGGGCTCCAGTTCAGTGACTGAGCTGTGTCTCTCTACCTCAGTCCATCAGTGATTCATTCATGAACTAAACATGAGACCGTTAGAGTCGCCCAAGCCCAAGCGACTCTAGGGGTCAAGAGAGACGGAGACAGGAGAGGGGAGGGCAACTGCAGTTCATAAACAAACAGATCTTTTCAAGCAAGTTATTCGTTCATTTACCCAGATGATTCGTTCATTTTGAACAAATCGTTCACGAACGACACATCACTATCAGGAAACATAATAGACAGGCATCAAGACCTTATAAAGTGTTCGCTGTGATTCGCCTTGGTGCACAAGTTTCATAAGTCACATGTTAACAGTGCCTGATTCTATACCCAAATCTACGCCAGACTCCACAACAGAATAATAAATGAAAGCCACAGTGAGGGCGCAGGAATGCGTAAACACATATCTCAACTCCTTACTGTTGCATCACCTCACGGTGCCGGGGACCACCTCCCTGCTCGCTGCTTCAGCTCCAGACATCATTTCGTGACCTTTTGACCCAATCAAACTCACATTCATTTATCTCCGAGCAGCGAGGGCGTGTGTTTGCATCCCTTATGTGTCTTATCTAAATGTACTCGGTAATGTGTGTGTGTGTAGCCTGAAGGGGTGTTTCTGCATCTGTTGACTGAAAACTCAAAACTGAGTTATGTCTTGCTCCAATGAATATAATGGATTCTTTCACTCCTGCATGTGAAGCAGCAGATGTGTACTGAAGAGAGGGAGGAGACAGAGGAAAGGAAACAGGATTTTCACTCTGCTCACGTGGAGCACAATAGGTTATATCCAAGCGGCGGTGGAGCTCTGCACGCTTTAATCACGTTAGATATCAGATGCCTGAGTCTACGTGTCAGGGGAGTTAAGGTTGATAAAGTGCAAGTCCAAATGAAAAGGACAAGAAGAGCACGACCGGGGTGGGGAAGCTTCTAGATCAAGTCTGTGTGTGGAGGAAGAACAGCTTGAGCTTTCACACCTGTGGCTGCAGGATTGAGTTAAAATCCACTTATTGCATTAAGAACGTTGTTCAGGGGCCCCGGTGTGAGGCCCCTGAGTGGGCAGCCAGGTCTTGTAAAATCTGTTGCCTCTTTACTTCTCATTCCTGCTCTTTCATCTACCCATCCTCTCCTTTAAAAGCAGGAAAACTTTATTTCCCAAACCTCAAACCAAATCCTCTGGTTCCTCGCTGCAGGAAGCTGTGCGCTCAGATTAATGAGCTTTGATAATCCCATGTCCCCCACATTAAACTGTGAGCACAGATGTGTGTGTGCTAATACCATAGCTCACCTACTGGCTGCAAAATTTGCTCAAAGGGTTGAGGCGTCAGTGCTTTGCCTTTTTGATAACCATTACATAGGCTGTGTTGTTTTCAATGTCAAGTTTTGAAATGTGGTGTTGGAAGGAACCAAAACTCAGGCTGGTTCTGATTCCCTATCATTTTTTCTCAACCATCACAACAGCATCTTAGCTGTTTGTGACATGACTCAGTTTATTTTCTTCTATTGTGTCTGTAGACTGAGACTGAAAGACTGAGCACTGCGCACTTACACATTCAACACTTGCCCATTCCACACTTACGCATTCTGCACTTAAACATGCTTCACTTGCACTCATACGGCAATTTTACATTCTGTGCTAACACAATCTGCCTTCATGCATTCCACTTATGAAATTACTTAAGCATTCTATAACTTTGCATTATGCCCTTACACATTCTGCACTCATGCATTCTGCTTGTAAAATGACTTACTTCTACACTTACACATGCTTTACTTGTGCATACAGCAATTTAATATTCCATGCTTACACATTCTGAAGGGCCTTTTTGGTATTTTGTAGTGTTGACAATAGGTGACAATGGATAAAAATAACATTATATCATGTAGTAGGTTATATATGTGTGGGTATGTATCTGTATATGTGTGTATACGTATGTATGTATGTATGTATATGTATGTATATATATGTGTGTGTGTGTGTGTGTGTATATATATTTGAATATGTGTATTTGTATATGTGTATTTATGTATGTATTTGTATATGCATGTATGTATATGGAAGTATGTGTATATGCATGTATGTATATGCATGTGTGTATATGCATGTATGTATATGCATGTGTGTATATGCATGTATGTATATGGAAGTATGTGTATATGCATGTATGTATATGTATGTATGTGTATATGTATGTATGTATACGGAGGTATATGCATGTATGCATATGGAGGTATGTGTATATGCATGTATGTATGTATGTGTATGTGCATGTATGTATATGCAGGTGTGTATATGGTTATTTACCATAGAGAGAGATATAGATAAAAGTTTGGCCAAGTAGACAGTTATTTATTAAAACTGGAGAAGGGTTGGAGATTAACAAGTTTTTCTTCCTTCCACTCCTTTTTGTAAAAGAAGGTAATCAAGTGATTTAAAGTTTGTTTTGTTTTGTTTTGCGTTAATTGCAAAGATTTTTATTCTTTTTCTTTATCAATTTTTTTGTTGCTTCTTCGTCTTCTTCTGATTCAACACGTCATTGCAAAGTTTCTCTGTTTCGACTCTCTGTTTGCTTCGTGTAATTCTTTTACATTTTTCAAAATAAACATTTTCATTCATTCATTCATTCATTCTGCCTTTATGCATTCCTCTTATAGGATTACTAACGTACGCATTCTTCACCTATGCATTCTGCACTTACACATCCCACACCTACACATTCTGCTCTTAAATATTCCACACTGACATATTCTGCACATGCTTCATGATCCAATATTCCCGTTATGAACCCTCTGTGTAGATGTTGTGTTCCTTGATCTTGACTTATTGCAGCTTTGTCCTGCTCATCCGATCCCTGTTACCAGTAATTGCATCATGTGAGGGGTTTGATGGGCCAATACCTCAGTCAAAATGTAACCGAGCACGAAAGCAGGAGTCCAGTCAAGAGGCAGAATAGTGAAGCAGCTGTGGTTCATCTTCAGATAACGCAATAATCATCCCTGCTGACTCCCTGATATCGACTGTTTTCTGCAGACGGAGAAGAAAAATAAATAGACCTAAATTTGTCCCCTGATGCTGCAGGATTGTGTGTGTGTGTGTGTGTGTGTGTTTTCTTCACATCTACCCTTGCTTCACTTTCTCCCCGAGGAGTGAAGCTTGATTACAAAACAAGAACGTAAAAGATCCTCTGTGTGTGTTTGTGTGTGTTTACATGTTGTTAGCATTCATTCTGCGGCGTGTCCTTCAGAATGGTGAAACAGGGCAGTGACAGAAGTATTCAGCAGCTTACATTCATTCATGCAGACACACACACACACACACACACACACACACACTTTGTGAGCTTAGTGCAATCCACAGCTTTTATTCAGCTCTGCACCGTGGATCAAGGCTCCTATAGGCCTCATATCCTGCAATGAAAATGTCACCGAACACTCTTTTTCTTTATGACTCACTGTTTCTGCCTCTAGTGATTTTGTTCCAGGTTGCTTCCTCTCATTCTTCTGCCCTTTCATTGTTATTTTCACGTTGCATAAAAGATGCAAAGAGGATTCTCAGCGAAGCGAAGGGAGAGTCGTAAATGTAAGACAAAGTGCAAAATTAGAAGGACGGGAAATAAGAGACAAAGCGAAGAAATAGAAAAGAAACAGATACAGAGTGCACACGAAGGAGGGGGGAGAGCAACAGGCTGGAAGGTGTTAACATGATGTAACGTCCTCTCGATGGGGAGATTGTGCTGTAATGAGCGCGCTCAGGGCCAAGAACAGAAGAGTTCTTTCATCATTTTCTGATTCAAGAGTCCACCATCAAAGCTTTCTGTGCATTTATTTGAGAAAAAAAAGGTGAACCTGTGCAAGTTCTTTGAGTCTTTGTGTCAGTGTAAATGCACTCACATGTTCGAGGACGTATTGGAGCAAGGGGACGTAACTTTCAAAGACACGAAGCCAGTGGTAAAGCCTGGTACTTGATGGAAACTAGCACCAAAAGTGAGGTGAGGAGTTCTGTTTAAACCCCACTTCGTCTTTCTTGGTTGAATTCTCTTTGAAACCCTTTAACCCTTTAATGAAGGATGTGTTGAAACCATAGACTGTATAATGAGTGGACGTAACGACGTTTGACTCAAACTGAAGCCTCCAGCAGATGCCCCGCCCCCTGGTGTCTGGCTGCAGTATAGGTCATAAGCCCCGCCCCCTGGTGTCTGGCTGCAGTATAGGTCATAAGCCCCGCCCCCTGGTGTCTGGCTGCAGTATAGGTCATAAGCCCCGCCTCCCCATGTATTCCAGATATGAGCCGGGAAAACTTAAAAAATTAAGATACCTCGTAGAAACGTTTCTCTCATCCTTACGCTAAGGTAGTATGATGATGTCATTTGGCTGCATGGTGTTCAGGTGTTTTTTTTTCCTGAGAAGTTAGTTTCTCATTAGTTATTGGACGTTAAAAACTGCGATATAAGTTTAGTTTTACAATAGTTGACAGCTGCCATTCATGAGTAGTTTTTATCGGGGATATAAGAAACTTTGGGAAAGAGCCAAAAGGAGACTAAACCTTCTGAAGAAGAAGAAATAAATATTTTTATTTCTCTTTTTTACTCTGCTCCACCGGAAATTCTCTACTGCGCAGATGGCGGCTAGATTGGCTTCAAAATCGTAGAACGGTGACAGGCGGGAGCACGCTGATCATTCTATATACAGTCAATGGTTGAAACGGGGACACAACCCAGAAAGGTTGAGAACCACTGCTCCAGGAAATGAAGGATTTTCTGTGAAGTCCTGGACCAGATTTGAGTTATCTGTAGCAAACGAGCAGCTTTAGAGGGGACGGGTTGATCAACAGGTGGACGTGCAGGTGAGAAAGTGAAAACTAAGAAAACGAGGAGGAGGGATGTGTGGATAAACGGGAATGTCAGGCAGAAATAAGTGGAAGATGGAGCGATAAAACCTGGGGTTAATTAAAGAAGCAATGAGAGAAGGAGGAAGCAGAAGAAGAGGTAGAAATGTGAAGACGTGGAGTCCGATAAATACAAAAGTGCGGTTGAGGCACCAGCACTGATTGACCAATTATCCATGAGCACACACTCCTTCTCTGCGCTGACAGCTCAGTGTCACAAACACACACACACACACACACACAGACATACCAAGACCGGTGCTGAAGTGTGTTAATGTCGAACAGAATGGAAACATAATGAGAAGCACAGAGGTCGGAGTTAATAATTACAGTGTGCACCGCAGGCTGAATCCAGGACCTAAAGCACTTATTTTGTGCACTTGAAGCAATTTTTTTAAAAGCCTGTCATCGCAGTCTCTCAAAACCTCATTATGCAGGAAACATAATTCATATATGTCCCAATACATGTCAGTGAAATGCACTGTGCAGCATAACTGCAGGAGGAAGCATGAAGTATTAATGTACGACTTTTGAAAGTTGTTCCTATGCCTGGGTGGGTTTACTGTGATTTAAAGGCAGGGTTGGCAGTCTTGGAAAACTAGCGGAAATTTGAATGTAGTTTCTCCCGAGTACTCCCTCTAGCTCCTCCTCTCTACCCCCTTCCCCTCCTCCAAAACAACGTCGCTGTTCGTGCACGAGCGGCTGCTTCGCAAACATATGATCATAATCATGATTGCTTCAGAAAAACAGACTCAAAACTGGTCATCAGCACGTCATTTTTATTTTGTAAAACAAGTCATGTCCTACTCAGGGGTAAGAAACATCAAAACAGTATCATACTAAAGTTAAAAACATACAAACAGGGGCGCAGATGGCCTCGTGGATATGGCCGCGCACTATGAGGTTCACCCTCGAGCGGGTGGCGCGGGTTAGATTCCCACCTGTGGCCTGTTTCCCGCATGTCATTCCCCACTCTCTCCCCCTTTCCTACTCTATCCACCGTCGTCCACTATCCAATTAAAGGCAGAAAAGCCCAAAAAATATCTTTAACCCCCCCCCACAAGTGTAGATTTGCGGCCGATCTTCCCCCTCGTGTTTGACACCCACGACTCCTCAGATTGACTTCACGGATGTCGGCGTGTCAGATCCCAGACAGACGCCGCGATCATCGCATCTTTGATTAATTGTTTTCTTATCGTCGCCCCAATAATCCAAAGACACACAGAGCACAGTCAGAAAAAAACATAATATATGTAAATCTATTTAAAGCAGAGTCACAGCAGGAGAACGACGTTTGATGACTCAGGGCTGTTTGAGGTCGGTTGCTTTTTTTATTAGCGCTGGCAGGAAACGCTCTTGTTTTAAAATGAGATTCTATCATTGACGGGAAATGTAGTGTTTCAGAATCATAAATGATGATAACTGAGACGTGCTAAAGGGAGATTTAT
Organism: Thalassoma bifasciatum; assembly: GCA_008086565.1. Classification (NCBI taxonomy): domain Eukaryota; kingdom Metazoa; phylum Chordata; class Actinopteri; order Labriformes; family Labridae; genus Thalassoma; species Thalassoma bifasciatum. The sequence goes on along the minus strand of RPOG01002633.1, from coordinate 66,669 downwards.
GTTAAAGAAGTGTCTGAATTATTTACTGCCACACATCCTGGGCTGAATATAAATCATGTGTTATAAAGCCCAGAGCGCGGTTTTACGTTCATCATCAAATCGAGGGCCTCCAAAGACCATACATCACCTAACAAAGACTCCCAAAAATCCCCTCCCCCACCTTGTACATTATACTCATGCTTTGATGAATTACTCCAGAGCTCTGAGGAGTTTATTATGTTTATTTATGGCTTCATAACACTTCTCCTTGATACTGCCACTGAGATTAATGACCACACGGATGAAGTTTGGCTCGTAGAAATGAGATACAACTTTCAGGACACAAAGTCGAGTCGAACCATCTTTCAGCAATTTTCCTCACAAAAACAAATATTTGCCTTATATAACCTCATATTTTTAGGAGGGTTTAGAAGTGGATCAGACAAGGACGTATTTTATCACCAGGCGCTCCAGTCAGAGATGATGAATTCTACCGCGTGGGTACGATTTAATTCCCTACGTTTGACCTTGTGTGCAAGTTTAAGAGTCGCAAACAGACTCTCAAACAAACTTAACTCCTGAGCAGTTTCTTTATGAGACAGAGCAAAGAAGTTCTACTGGAAACTTTTAGTCATATTACACTGGTTTTACTGAGTTCATCAAGCCGAACATGTCTTTAATAATCTTATTATGAATGAAATTAAGTGTCACATCAATCATCCTGCAGAGTCATTAAAGTGATAAAAGTTTAGTTTGGGTCATTTCGATTAAAACAAAACAGTTTTAGTCTATTCAAAGAAAGTCAAATCTAATCAGTTAAGATGACGTCGCTGTGTATGAAGCAACAATGGACGCTTGTTGGTTGCTTGTTTGCTGCATGAGAGCTGTTTACTAGTTGCTTGTTTGTCACGTTTCTCTATGTTTTCCACGTTGGCTGCTTGTTTAATGCACATTTGCTGAATATTTGTCCCATTAGCTGCTTGCTTGCTGCTTGTTTGCTGCACTTTTGTAGCTTGTAAGTTGCTTGTTTGCTCCGAATTAGCCTTGTGTGCTGCGCTTGTACATTGAGTTTCAGCCGCATTTCAACTGCCTTTCTGCCATTTGCATGTTTGCGGCACATTTGCTGCGTGTTGGCTTATTATTTACTGCATGTTGGTTTCTCATTTGCTGCGAGTTAGCTTCAAATTAGCTGCATGTTTACGGAATTTTAACTTCTTGTTTGCTCCATGTTAACTCATTTGCTGCATGTTTGCTTCACATAAGTTTCCTACTTGCTGCCCATTTGCTTCTTATTTGCTGCTTGTTTGCTGCACGTTTGCTGCATGTTAACTTATTATTTAACGCATGTTGGCTTCTTATTTGCTGCAAGTTAGCCTTATATTAGCTGCATGTTTGCAGCATGTTAACTTCTTGTTTGCTCCATGTTAACTCATTTGCTGCATGTTTGCTGCACAATAGCTTCTTACCTGCTGCCCATTTGCTTCTTACTTGCTGCTTGTTTGCTTCCTAATTTTTGCTTAAAGTTAGCTTCATATTTGCTGCATGTTAACTTATTATTTCTTGCATGTTTGCTGCATGTTTTCCTCCATGTTTGCTTCTTATTTGCTCTATGTTTGCTGCATGCGATCCTTTTTTTCTTGCTAAGTGCCGCATGTTGGCTTCTTATATTTTATTCTGCATTTTAACTTCTTATTTGCTGCATGTTTGCTGCATGTGAATTTATTTGCTGCATGTTTGCTGCATGTGTGCTGCATGTATGCTTCTTATTTGCTGCATGTTTTGCTGCATGTATGGTCCTTTTTCTTGCTGCATGTTTGCTGCATGTGAATTTATTTGCTGCATGTTTGCTGCATGTGTGCTGCATGTATGCTTCTTATTTGCTGCATGTTTTGCTGCATGTATGGTCCTTTTTCTTGCTGCATGTTTGCTGCATGTGAACTCATTTGCTGCATGTTTGCTGCATGTATGCTTCTTATTTGCTGCATTTGAACCTTTTTTTTTTCGTGCTTATTGCCGCATGTTGGCTTCTTATAATTCATTCTGCATTTTAACTTCTTATTTGCTGCACGTTTGCTGCATGTTCGGTTCTTTTTCTTGCTGCATGTGAACTTATTATCTCTTATATGTTTGCTGCATGTGATCTTTTTATTTGCTGCATGTGTGCAGCTTGTTAGTTGCTTTCTTTGCTGCCTATTTGCCTCTTGTTTTGAGCTTTCATGTTTACTGCATTTTTTTTCTTCCTGTTTGATGTGGTTTTGTTGAACGGTGCCTGCTTGAAGAGTTTTTTCTCCTTTTAGTTTGACCCACAGTAAAGGCATCAGTCTTTCTGTCATTTTCCCTGTCAGAGGGAATCAGAATCAGTCATGTGTAGGAGAGACAGAGGAGGTGTGTGGTTATAATCCCGCAATCAATCCAAATTGAGAAAAAGAAAGTACACATCGATCCTGTAAGAGTAAGGTTTTTTTTTATTATTGCTTCTACAGGAACGATTTTGGAGGTCGAGCTCTCAGGAAACTGCCTCCTTTAAAATCCTTAAATCTACTGTCAGCACACAAAAGTAGTGGGAGGGATGATAAAAAGGATGTTGCAAAAATAGGGAACATGTCCTGGATCCTGATTATTTCAAATAATAAACTGACCAACCGCTGACACTAGCCGCTTTTTACAAAAAAAGGGCGGCCCTGAACACAACTCCAGATAAAAGCTCTATGCAGGGAGAGCGGTTTGAGCTTTGAAACTTGTTACTCTTCGTCTGTTTCGGTTCAGCTGTCTAATGTCTTGATTGTAAGAGTGTGAGACGATGTAATCTTCTGTGCGTTGGGGAAAAACTGACCTGTGAACGACCGCGTTCAGGAGGGTCTGAGGTTGCATCTTGAACAACGGCCTGATCTGAGCCTGAGCTGGGGGGGTGTTTATCTCCGAGGATGCTCTGTGCTCTACTCCAGCAGCGTCGTGTTTCCAGGGAACGGGGGTCAGAGCTGGTCATTCCCACCGGGGTGTTGATGTCTCGAAGCAATTTTCTCACAGTCGGAGTGATGTTGTCAAACCAGTGGGTGAGGATGTTTTTAAAGAGTCCTCTGGGGGTTGAGTGAAGGGTCCAGCCTGACGAAGAAGAGCCAGCGTTGTGATTTTCTCAGTCGATCAGAAGCTCCACACTCCTCAGAATATTGAGGGGCTTTTGGAGGGACACTTTCCTCTGTGGAGGAGGATTTTAAAGACGGATTCTTTCTCCTCCGTGAAGCTGGAGATGGTGACGGCTTCACTGTTCAGAAAGTGTGACCTGTTGATGAAGTGCACTTGCTATTCAGAGCATTTCCTGCACCACTCCTTGCCAACAGAAAGCTGCTTTTGAGGCACTATTTCCGTATTCCTCCTTCATATGAAATGATACACATTTGGGGATTTCACTCCTGGAAGCAAGATGGTTGTCAAGTCGCTGTTGACACGATGATTGAAGATGACTTCACGTCTCTGACAATGAGTGAAAAATCCTCTCAGACGGGATATTGATCTCTGGTTTATCGGTGTAAGCGTGTCTCACAGTTGCAGAAACATCTTTGAAATCCAGAGCACGTTGGCACTAACCATCGCAGGGATCAAAGCGAGCAGGGAGCCTGTTAGACGCCAGGATGCCTCGGAAAGCCATACAAACAAAAATAACCTTCCAATGTCAGGGAGAAAAAAAAGAAGTTTCCATTTCAAAGTGCTCCTCCTTTCACGGACTCTTTTCATTCCGCCTGGCGCTCATTTCTCAGCAGGTCAGAGCCGACATTTCACGGCCCAACTCGACTCCCCGCTGCTCCTGTTTTTGGAAGACGTTCACAGACCTTCTGGGATCTGAGAGAAACTCATAAAAGATTCTGCACTTGCTGAGAAAAATCCACGGCTTTACTAAAGTGAAGAGTTATTTACATGATCTTCAGCCTATAGCTCAATTTCAGAAGGATGGAAATGAAACCTGGGGATTAATAAACCATGACCCTATTAAGATGTAAGAAGCTGAAGCTTTTACAGTGACTGGGAGCAAATTAAACGGTGCAACGGCGAAAGGTCATGTTGAGTTGTCAGTGTGGAGGGTTTATCTCCTGTATGGTGGCTGTTGAGGGACATGCAAAGCTTTAATCTGCAGAAACACTGAGATGCGATACCAGCGGCATGTCCATGCATGATCCGTCACAGTTTGGCTCCGTCCAATGGCCTATTGCAGTGATTCCCAACCTGTGGGCTGCGGCCCCCTGGTGGGCCGTGATGGTATCGTAAGTGGGCCGCCGAATAATTTCCAAAATATTCTGATTTTAGAGGAGTGTAACTATATAGAGATACAGAAAACTGTTTTAAATGTTAAAACTCATTTGTGAACTTGGTCAGGAAAATAAAAATGTTCAGATACATACATAAAAACCAACAAATCCTCTGTTTTCCAAGCTGAATATACTTAAATTTACAGATTTAGTCAAGTACAATACAATGCAAAGAATGTTCAAAGCGAAAAATGAGCAATTACCACAAAATATCCAGAAGTTGTTTGAAATGAGAAACTGTCAATACAATCTGAGGGGAACATTCATTTCAGAACAAATGTAAAATCTCATTGTCTGTGTAAAACGGGTAAATCTCTGGAATTCTTCTTCAGTAGAAATAAAAACGTGATACATTGGTAAGGTTAAAAAAGCTGTATAAGAATCATTAGTTTTGGAGTACAACACTGGAAGAATAATTTAACATCATCATGTTATGATGCATTTGATTCCAACAGTCAACCACAACAGTAATGCATCCGTTTTGTTTCTGTGATACACTTTCATTTGTGATGTTTTTTTTGTTTTGTTTTGCTTTTGTTTGTCTTTTTAAGACAAGAGGGGTAGGTTTTATATAAGCTTTAGTTTCAACCTACACCCTTTCGGCTTTCTTTGAATTTGCAGTTCCTGCCTTGAGTTTGTACCTTCGTTGAAATAACTGCAATGAACCGAAATAAATTGCATTCATTCATTAAAAAAATGTCCATTAAGGAGGTACAGTTGTGCCCAAAAGTGTACACCCCCTCCAGCAGAATTTCTGATTTTTCTCAGAAAATATGAATGATAACACAAAAACCTTTCTGTCACTCGTGGTTAGTGTTTGGGTGAAGACATTTATTGAAAAAAATTAAAAAGTTAACCCATTTTAAATCATAATGACAACAGAAACTTCAAAAATGACCCTGTTAAGAAGTTTACACAACTCTGGTGGTTTTGTCCTGATAAATGCACAAAAGTGAACACAAATGTGTTTGAATGTCTACTAAAGGTAACCATCCTCACCTGTGATCTATTTGCTTGTAATCAGTGTGTGTGTATAAAAAAATGATCAGGGTCCTTTTTGAAGTTTCTGTTGTCATTATGATTTAAAAAGAGTAAACACAGTTGTTTGTTAAAAAATGTCTTCGCCCAACCTCTAACCATGAGTGAAAGAAAAGTTTTTGTGTTATCATTCATATTTTCTGAGAAAAGGCTGAAAAAATCAGTAAATTCTGCTGGAGGGGGAATAAACTTTTAGGCACAACTGTATGACCTGCCAGAGGTTTAACAGAGCGGAGACGTACCGGACACAGATCTGGTGGAATTGATCTGTCAGTTCCTTAATTTACAACTCATCTTCCAACATTTCGGACATGATAAACCTCATCTCCTTGCAGCAGGTGCACATTTTAAGTGAAAGTATGATGACTCATGTTCAGATTAACAACAGCTGTCTCATTTTCTGGGACTCCTCATGTTGCAGCACATTTTTCTTTTACCATCTTTTCATTTGTTTTATACCTCACAACACACCCCACACTTCTTCCTCTGACCTCCTGACATCTCATTTCATTTCTACATCTTCAATTAATTGCTTTTTCTTTTGTCAGCTCACACATGGTGCGTTTCATTTCTTTGTGACGATTCCTGCTCCTGCACGACCGTATGACACTCAAAGCTGACGTGTTCAAGGAGTGTCTTTCTTTCTTTCTTTCTTTATTTCTTTGAAAGCAACAATACAAAGCACAGAGATGGAATGAGAACAATGCACGTGTTTGTTGCGATAAATTGAAAGTCTGGAACAAAAAAGCACCTGTGCAAAAGGAACCAGAGCGAATGACATTCATTTTGCATCTTATGTCTCCATCTGTTGCTTTTCTATTCCCACATTCCTTCACATCTACATTACTAACCCAGTCACATCCCCTCCCTCTCTCTCTCTTCTCCATTCTCTAGCTCATGGTTTTCATCAATCCCAATCCCGCTCGACCTTCAGCATCCCCTCCTCTTTGCGCGTCGGAAATCACACATTCCCTCCACGCTTCTCTTCAGATTTGTCCCTCGTTCCCGGGGTGAGAAATAGAAATCAGAAAACAAATTATCTGCCATTCCGAAACACACTTTCTCTCTTCAAGCTTGATGTTTCTCTGATTACATGTCATATTTGGAGTGCTGCTGCTGTTTGACCCCCACCCTCATACTCTCTATAACGCTATGCTTACTTAATTCTCCGTTTTTTTGTTTTTTTTTTAACCTTGATACAATTCAATGTGTTGTTCAATCCATTTCTCACGGTAAGTTGTGATGGAAAAAGAATAATGGATGAGCTCATTGGCGTTGATTTTCAATTTAGATTTGTCAGATTAATAATAGAGTGTTAACGTAATGGAAATATCTTGTTGTTTTAATGGGTTATTTCCATCAAAGTGTCCAAAGGCGGCGCGATATCGAGAAAATAAATCTCTGCTAGATTGTTGAGATCTTCAAAGCACGCCTAAGTCAGGTGTTGATTAATACCATATTTTTTTCTGGGTTTTATCTGATCTAAGGGAAATTGCATTTTCCAACCATTCCTCATGAGCTTGGAAAAAAATCCATGGAAAGATGTTGGATCAGACTGATAAATGTAGGGGCCTCACGAAGAATGTGCTGTTTTTGTAATTAACTTTATTTTACCTTCCAAATCAATCATAACGATTCAAGGTCAGCCAATTATCTCAATTCAGCGTCTAAGATTTTCTCTGTTTCAATTAAATTGAGAATTGCGCAAAACCTAAATATCTTAATAAAAAAAATGGTAATGGAAACACCAAAATTAAAAAAAAAAACTTGAATTTTGATTTTAAAAAATGTGCGCTTTTATGAGGTGGTTTTTCAGACACTTTTATGATGGAGATGTTGCAAAAGTGCAATAGAACTTGTGTGCAAAACTGCAAAATTTTGAAACCCACCAAGTAAATTTAGGGCCAGGATCACTGATGTAAATGTTGATACTTTTTACACACTCAGCAGGTTGTAGAAATTATGCGTAAATAAAAACATGCAACCACTGAAAAACAATGTTTCTGTTCACTAAAGAATGTAAATAAACATTTTTTTAATCATAAAACAGTCGTATTTTATAATTATGTTAAATTACCCTGTAAGTTTAGCGTTGCTCCAATGGAGACATTCAGCTAAGGATTGTGGCTTAGCATTTCAGCATTAAGCATTTGCTGCAAGGAAGTGCTTGATGCTAAATTAGTGCTCGGTAGAGGTGGGCGGATCAATCCACAATATTGATATATATCGATACCATTATTGGTATCTGTATCGATCAATGCTCATGTGATGAAATCAATACCTAAATTTTACTTTCACTTTCTCATCTGCACGTGTGCTCCTCTCACTCACTTTTCTTTTGAGCGCTGCTAAATACGTTATGATTTGCTTAACAAATTTATCAGACCAGCACCCATTTTAAGTTGTTCTGCACTGCTGCTCTACATTATCAGTAAACTACTGATTTCTTAAATGTCTTTTTTTATTTTTCTGTAATGGTTAATCTACCAGTTTGTGCAAGCTGTTTAATCAGAACAATATCTTAAACGCTATTATAAATAAATGACTGTTATCCATAAATATTCAAATTTACTGTTTTGCAACACAGCAGGGAAACAACTATTTTCTAATTGGAAAAAAAAAAGATTTTCATTCATTTATGAACAGAAACATTAGTTTTAGTGGTTGTGTGTTATACTGATACATTTTAAAAACTGCTTTTCCATGTAAAATGTATCAGTATCTGTTTTGATATTGGTGATACTGACCCTGTTTTTACCAAATTTTACAGTATTGCACACCACTAGAGCTCGGCATTTCGACATCTTGCATTTGCTGAAAGGAAATACCCCCCAGAGTCTCAATGGGACTTCAAGGTTACATAAAGATGTAATAAAATAAAATAATATGACCTTATTTTCTGTTTCCAATGTTTTGGATAAACATGTTATTTTTTTAGAAAAAGGAAATGTGAGTTTTTATAAGGATCCAAACAGCTTTAAAATTCGCTCGTTAAGAGAAAGAAAAAGAACCACCACATGCTGCTCTCTAAATCTTAATAAGTCCCTGAGCTTCAATCTTTATTTTGAATCCGTATCAAGTTTCACTTTTTACAAGGCAAAGCAACTCTCATATCTGGGATTTGGAAACTTCTGACTCTTCTGAAAAGTCAATCTATTCATGAAAAAGCATCAATATTCATGTGAAAAGCAGCTGCCAAATCCACCAGTCTGATCCCTCCTGGGACTAAACTCACACTCGTGCCGCTGTGAAGGAGTCATGTTGGCAAAATGAGATGGAGATTGGTTTTAGAGCTGGTGTTGCTGAGATTTTAAAAGAGTTCACGACATCTGCAGAGGTGATAATCGAGGAATGATGATGTCAAATCAGTGTCAGTTAATCTCTTATTCCTCACTGTGTCACTAAGGTGGTTTTAAGTTTTCTTCACCAACAAGATATAACTAGTGACAACACAGTCACAACAACTTGGATGTGTTTGTTTTCCTTAGTGGTCTAAGAGAAGAAAAAATAACCCCATTGTGTTTTGTTGAGTCGTCATGCCAGGATAGCTTGTGATAGACAACAAGCACTCCCTGCTTGACTGGCTGGTAGTGCATACACTGCAAAAACTGAAATCTAAGCAAGTCATTATGTATTATTTTTAGTCAAATTTGTCTTGCTGTTCTTGAATTGACCATATTTACTAGACAAGGTAAAAAAAAAGTCTAATTTAAAGTTTTTTAAAGACAAAAATGAGGCATCAATTGCTTGTAACAAGTAAAAAAAAATTCTAATTAGTCTTTTCCCATTGGCAGATTTTTTTTGACTTGTTTCAAGCAATTCACACCTCATTTTTGTCTTAAAAAAACTTGAAATAAGACATTTTTATGACCCGATCTGGTGAATGTGGCTCAAATTAAGAACAATAAGACAATTTTTACGACAAATGAGACATAATGACTTGCTTAGATTTCCGTTTTTGCAGTATAGTGGACATGTTTGTTTGTGAACAGAGCTGTCGATTACACGTACAGTTAAACAATCCCCTTAACTTTTACATGAAGCCAGCTGTAGCCATTTAGATCATTGGTGAGACCCATTTCTTGCCACGTCTTCATTCGCATGCATGTACAATCCATAACTGGGAACTACGATTTCAATATATCTGGTGAACCTTTTCCACAAAGAGAGCAAAGCTGACTAAAAAGAGGACACTGAGCACTGATAAAGCTGGTTTTGTTTGCATGTAGTGAGAAAGTGGACAGTGAGTACAACTCTGCCTGGTATTTGGTCACTTGAGACTAAAAACTCTCTAATTCCTACAAGGTTTTACCTAAAAAGGTCAAATTTCACCCAGATGTAGATGGCAAGGTGTAGAAGTGATGTGGTGGATGTTTTATGTCTGGCATAAAACATATTTGAGTTATTGATTTTCAAAATAGTTATAAAAAATGATGAAATGTAGACTTCAGCAACATATTTAAACATGACATTTTCTGAAATAAGAGACGTAAATCTTTCAAATGAGGTGTCACTGATGAATTTTGAGCTTGTGGTTCTTCAGTTATGAACTCCTTAAAGAAAGAAGTGGCATATTCTCCAATAAAAATGTCACATTTGGGGAATAATCTTCAAAGAACGCTGCCATAAAGGTTGCTGATTGTTTACACTTTGTTCTGATTGGCCCCCTGCTTTTCCATTTGCCTATGTGGAATGCCAAAGCCTAAAGCAGGGAGACCAGATGCTCTTTTTTTTTTGCACAGTATGTTTAGTCTCCCCGTTTCTTTTTAGCTCTCTGAATCCTATACAACACACAATGCCTTTGGTTGCTTTGGTTTCCAGGCGAGTTGCTGTGAGAAACTGCGTGGGTCTTGTATCAGTCAGACGTCACGGTGTAGGTGTTGCTGTTTATGTAAGTCTTCACACCAGGAACCAGTTACCTATATATACTGTCAATTCACATACAGAAGAAAGAAGCAGGTGTGTTTTCCTGCCAGTCAGAATTAGCAGTGAGCTCAAAGTCATCGGAGACACCGCTGGAGTCATGACAGGCAGATTTTTAGCTGTTGGTGAATTCAAAGAGAAATATTTGCCTCATGCTCACAGATGAGTGTGATGTTAGTTGATACTGACTGCTGCTCAATTATCGTCTAATCCCGACTTTTACTTTGAAAGGAAAGCTGACAGAGTGGCTCTTCTCACGTCTTTGATGCAGCAGTGTTACAAAGTGCTTCAAAGCTCCTGTGAGGAATGAAACAGAAGGAAATTATTGCTGACGACCTGTCGAAGCTCCATTACTGAGCGAAACGATCATTTCTATTGGACACATCCCTGGAAAATGTGTGCCAGCTCTTTTCAAAGCTTCCCCACCCCCGCCCTGCAAATGAATCCTTCCTGATTCAGTCTTTAGTGATGAGCTGAAAGTGGACTGACCGCTTTCCATCAAGCTACTAATCCAACTTTTCCACACTCCATCGTGTCCCCGTAGCTGCCCTTAACATTTCATTTGTTATATTAACATTCAAGTGTTAACCTGAGGAAAAAGAACACGCACAAGCAAATCCCTAAGACTGTTTCAGTATCTCTAAGAGCCCTTCAATTAGGGTGACCGTATTCTGTTTCTCTGAAAAGAGGACACACTTCCAGCTGGCACGAGAAAAATTTTCAATGTCATTTGCGTTTCGGCATTTTCTTTCTGTTCGAGTGTTCTCTCACAGTGTACCTACCTGCCTGTCAGCCTGCGAGTGAGTGTGGAGCGTGGAGCGCCTCTGTACTAATTTGTGAATGAATGAATACATGTTCCGGGGTTCGGCTCAAACTCCACCTCTCAGAGCGTGTTTCTAAAGGAACCATTCAATGTGAATGATAAATACACTGGTCTGTGACGCGCTAGATCAAAAACCCGGACATTTGAAGGACTTTATAAACCCCGACCGGACAAGCCAGACAGCCTCTTAAAAGAGGACATGTCTTGGCATAAGAGGACGTATGGTCACCCTACCTTAAATTATGTGTTTGGGTTTGGTTTCAGGAAGAGATGGGCTGAAGGGTGTTAGGGTTGGAGTTAGTGAGTAAAGGTCTTCTCACACTGAGTTCGATGTGTTTTTCAGATCCACAATGCGAAGAAAAAACGCCACGCACAGGCACCTTGCACACAGAATCCCATCCGATTTATCTTTCTATTTATTGCAAAATTTTGCATGTACATAAATGGAATCATCATCAAGCTGTGGCGATGATAATGTGCTTCTTTCGCTACATGAGAAAGGAAAAAAAACAAAATCGCCGGGTCTATCACTCACGGAAACAAGACAGGAGAGATTCACCTGCAGATCATAGGTCATGAATTATGCATCACGCTTGTGCATGAAGCGAGCTGCGCAGACTCACACCTCTCCCAACTGTGCTAAAGCCGGGGAAGTAGGCTGCATTTCAGCGCGGTTTGCTTGCGGTGACACTGGCCGAGTGAACCAAATGTTACATCTGAAGTGTGCATAAGCATAGCTCAAACTCCTTCACTCTGAGGTAAAGACTCTCTCCTTGTGATAAAAAAAAGTTGTCAAAAAAAGTGACAAGCAACGAATCTAGCGTCTTTTCTGGAGTTTGGAGTTCTCTCCTCAACCCTGTCCCAAATCACTCACAGCCCTCCTTCCCTGCACATCAGTCCCATTCAGCACCAGCCTGACATGTGACATGACAATAAAAGAAGCCAAGAATAAACAGAAAGCAAGTGAAAAACACCACAAATATTTTTAGAACTACAAATGAACTTTCTTCTTTCTCCCACCATGTTCTTTCTCTCTCCTACAGCATCCATGCCAATTACATGATAATGGTTGTCATGAAAATGTTTGCTTCCTGGCGCACGAGCTGTCTCGGTTTGACATTAATGTAGTCATTAAATAACGACACAAACAGGCAATGACCTGAACTCATTTCGTTTTTGCCTGTTATTACCACAGTTTTAGGTTTGAATGTTCAAAAACAAAAACTCATTTGTTTTGTGGTTGAAACCAGAGTGCATTATTCATTTATTATTAGTTCTGTTATTAGAATAAGGGCGACCCCAGAGAGTGTGTTAGTTAGGGTTTGACTGTGAAGAAGAAAAAAAAGCCTGCTTTCTTGTAGCAAACTTTTAATGCAAATGTGCATGAAAAGACCACACAGTGTTCAATTCTCACAGCTTTCTTTGACTCTTTGAGTGAAACACACAACTCTCTTTGTGACACCAAATGAACATGTGATGCCTGCCTGATCACACATACAAAGCTGTGAGACCATGATGCTCTGGGGAAAGCATAAATTGTGTTGGAAGCAGTGAAAATGTGGCATATTTCTGCATAACTCAGCACATGGAGCCATCTGTTTACATTGAGTTTAATGGAAATGAGTCCGACCTGAGACCATCTGCCTCGCGCACAGACACAGCTCCGCAAAAGGGAATCTTCTACTGACAAGACGAATGTTTGATCCTGTTCAGCTGTCACAGTCCTGCCGTCGCGTCTTTAACAGAGGCAGAAACATAGAGATGACACACGCTCAGATAAAGCAGCCTGTCGTTAAATGAGATGTTTGTAAAGTGACATCTATCTGCACTCCCTGAGAGAAGGGCTGCACAGGAATTTTTTTTTTCATTCAACTACATAATTAGAGACTCGCAGGTAGAACACCCAGGAACTATGTGAACCGAGCTTTTGTTGGTAAAAATATCAGTGCAGAACTTTTCCATCCAGACTTCAGGGAGCTAATGAAGGCAAATGTTTAATAATAGTTCATCGAACACACACTGAGAGGGATGTGAAAATCTGAGATGTACAGCTTAAACTTCGGCCGGGTTCTTTCATATCTTATTGTTTGATGACTCTCATTCTTCTGATCAGCTCTGACATTTCACGGCTGCGTGGGAAGAGGACGCAACTTTCAACACATCCCCTGGCTGCAGGCACATAGTTGCATAATGTAGCTCTTTAACTCCTTACATTCCACCGAACTCTGGCCAACCAAACTATATCTCAAAGCTCATAACTGAAGAATCATTAGGTTGAAATTCATTAATTACACCTCATTTGAAAAAATTAAAATCTCTAGTTTCAGAAAATGTCATGTTTTAATATGTAGCTGAAGTCCACATCAGGATAAATGCAGCTGAAACACCTTTTTTTCCCTATTCATTTTTTATAACTGATTTTTAAACATCATTAACTTCAAGATGCTTCATGTCAGACATAATACATCCACCACATCACTTCTACACATTGTCATCTACATCTGGGGGAAATATGAGCTTTTTAAGTCAAACCTTGTAGGAGTTAGAGAGTTTTTAATCTCAGGTGACCAAACACCAATCAGAGTTGAAGACTCTGTGCAAACAAAACCAGCTTTATCAGTGCTCAGTGTCCTCTTTTTAGTCAACTTATCTCTCTTCATGGAAAGGTTTGCCAACAAATTTTAAAATGCAGTTCCCAGGCACAGATTGTACCGCATTTGTTTCGCACATAGATATGAATGATTACATGCGTGGCAATAAAAAGGTCTCACCAATGATCTAAATGGCTACAGCTGGCTCAATGCAAAAGATAAAGCGATTGACTGCTCCGCTAACAAACGAACAACCCCCTTAATAGAGCTTTTTTAAGCAAGACCACCTCATGCAATCGGACTATCAAGCAGTGAGCACTTGTTGTCTATCACAAGCTGTCCTGGCATGACAACTCAACAGAAAAAGATGGGGTTACTTTTTTTGAACCCCAGATTGACATTGAGGAGGAAATGCTCTAAGACTGTGAAGCTGCTGTTATTGGTGAGAACGGACACGACAGACAGACAAACAACTGACTTTACAGGAAAAATTTCACCACTTGGAATAATTTGATGAAACAACACTTTTGATATGTTTGAACTCTGGATTCCTCTGGTGGAAAGGAGAGAGAATATTCAGGGTACGGGCGTCAGGATGTGACGTAATGACCCCAAACAGGTAGAAAGTCCCAGTTGTTGTGATCACTATCAGAGTGATTCTTTCACTAATTACGTTTTGTTGGTCACGACAACTGTACAGCAAAGTTAGTGACTGAAATGAGAAGAATCGGGATGATCACTCCAATGCTTGGTGAAGGCGTTACAGTTCATACTTTGATGAAGTCATAGGAATGGCGAACAGATTGTCCATGATCCGGTGAGGTGTATGAGGTTAAAGACAGTCTCTCCTCTTTCTCGCTTCTCTCCGGCTGCTGTCATCAGCATCCTCTGTATTTTAATCCCAGACTCGGTGAGTGGCGGGCTCATTACAGCGAGGCTTCAAAACCCTGATAGAGAAAAGCATCTGCTCGCCTGCTGGGCTTACAAATATAGACCGCGAGCTGCTGGGAAGTATTAACCGCGCTACAGGAAAGGTTCGCTTAGTTTGTGCGTCAAAGTGTGTTTTCATGTCGGACAAAGAGAGTTTCAGTGTGAGTGGTTACAAAGCAGTTTTATGACAACCGTGGGAAATGAAATTCCCTCAGACTGACTGACGGATAATAACTGATCCAATAACGTCTCAACTGGAAAGATGTTTGACTGTGTCCGAGCTGAAGTTATGTAAGTGTGTTTTAATGTGTGTGTGGTTCCGGATAGACGAAGCTTAGCGTCTCCTTTCACACTGCCCTGAAGGTCCTGACGGATCCAGGCCACCTACTCCTGCACAGGATAAAGAATACACAACAGCTTGTGAAGATATGTTCAAAAGTGACTGGAGAGACCCATATCCTGATGGCTCATTTCAACTTTCACACTCTCTGATACCACATATCCAACAGTCTTTAACACATCCTCTTTTTTTTACTTCATAGAGAGGAACTGTTGAACTGGGAAACAGAACAACTGGAGGAGCATGGATTTGCTCCGTTGGGTTGCAATTCTCAGCGACTTTGCACTGAGGCCTGTACTTCCTCCTGGCACTTTTTTTCATCTGGTTGGTTCTTCAACGTTTTATTGAATTAGGAGCAGCTGAAATGGAGAAACGCTGAGGGCGAGAACGCTGGGAAGTCTGGTTTCATTTACTGAGAAATTGCTGGTTTTCCAAGTCAGTTAGGCTAAACGCTGACAGAAGGAAAACCTTATCGTTGGCTCTGATACTGTAGCTTCCAAAGTTGCTCTGTACATGATATATGGACCATTCTGCAGAAGTAGGTCAAAATTCAGGGTTTGGAATTTGTGGGAAATTTATATTTTATTTGGGAAAAACTTTTATCATGTTCATGTTGCACCAGATCTAAGGAGGTTCATATAGTGAAAGAGTAATTGTCTAAGTTTCCCTAAATGTCTTTACTCTCCTCAAATTTGTCACCACTGAAACATAGAATCATATGAGAATAATTTCTTTTACCAACCTATTGATATTTTTTTTTCTGTTTCCCACTGTACAGAGTATTTTCAAAAATCAAAATACAGTTGTGTTCATAAGTTAACTTATCCTGGCTGAATTTATGATTTCTTAGCCTTTTTTCAAAGAATATGAATGATACAAAAACTTTGCTTTCACCCATAGTTAGTGATTGGGTGATGACATTAATTAACAAACAACTGTGTTTACTCTTTTTAAATCAAAATGACAACAGAAACTTCCAAAATGACCCTTGTCAAAAGTTTACATATCCCAGTTCTTAATCTTAATAGCGTGTATTCCCCCTTTAACATCAATAAAAGCTTGAAGTCTTTTGTGGTCATTGTGGATGAGGGTCTTTATTTTCTCAAAAAGCCTCCAGTTCCTGTAAATTCTTGCTCTGTCTTGCATGAACTGCAGGTTTGAGATCTCCCCAGAGTGGCCCAACAATATTTAGGTCAGGAGACTGAGATGGCCACTCCAGAACCTTCCCTTTATTCTGCTGTAGCCAATGGCAGGTCCACTTGGCCTTGTGTTTTGGATCATTGTCATGTGTGAACGTCCAAGTACGTCTCATGTGCAGCTTCTTGGCTGATGAGTGTAAATTTTCCTCCAGTATTTTCTGATAACATGCTGCATTCATCATGGCCACTACACCTCGAACTGCAGTTGTTTCATCAATTCCTTGTAATGACGTAGGTTTTAAATTAGAAAGAACAAAATGGACCATTTAAGGTCGCCCCTGAGTTTCTTTTTTCCCATGATATTTAAAAGTAAGTCAATATTTTGTCGGGATTGTGACGGGAATCTGGTTTTGTTACATATCAGGTAGAATCTGGAAATAGAGATTTAAAGATAAGTGGTTTAAAACTTGGTTTGGGATTTGTTAGTCTACGTCAGTGATTCCCAACCTGTGGGTCGTGGCCCCCTGGTGGGCCGCAAAGGTGTTGCAGGTGGGCCCCAAAATCGTTTCCAAAGTAGTTTGATTTTAGTTTGAACGTGTCTGTGTGTGTGTGGGTGGGTGGGAGGGGTGTTTACATAAAGATAAAAACATACAGAATAATGTTTTCAATGTAAAACTCAGCACAGGGATACCAAATACTTTCTGGTCTTTTTTTTTTTTTGCTTCCATCACATTTTTAACTCACTGTGGTCCCCTTTGGATCCACTGAGTCAAGACTAAACTCAGAGGATTTTTGAAGTGAAAATATATGGTGTGGATTCATCATTTAGAGCTTGATGAAAGCAGAAAAAACATAGAATATTTATTTTATTCAGGATTTAACTAAAGCAAACCACTGATTTTCTATAACTTTTCAAAGAGACATAAGAATCAAGGTGATGTTAGTTAAATTCTTGTCTTTTCTACTTGGTTAACGGAGGTTGTTGATGTCATGGCACATTCAGGTACTCTGGGAAACTTGAGACTCTGGCAATTTTGCCTGGTTTTTCCGGTTTTGGAGTGGAGAAATGGTTTGAATGGTTTGTTGTTTAGGGGTACGTTTTTTTGCTCCTGCCAGTAAGTTTGGTATCCCAAGGGTTAAACATGTTTAAATATTTGTGTATATATAAAAGTACCCTGACAAGGCATCGCATGGCTTCTATATTTATTGGGTTGGAGGTTGGCTGCGAAAATTTTTAAGACTTAAAAGTGGGCCCTGAGTCAGAAAAGGTTGGGAACCACTGGTCTACGTAATTTAACAGCACTGCGCTCTCCCTCTTCTTTCCACTGATGAAACTTAGGAGTTCAAGATGCCAAACAATTATGATAAACAGACACCCCAGGTTGTCCAATTGGACCCAATCCAAACCTGATTGACCTCCACGCCTCAAGTCCTGACAACAAAAGAATTTTGCTGAATGTGCTGTATCTAAAACTGTGGTTGAAGTTTGACACAGGCACTGAATTAATGAAGCAATTACACATG
Organism: Thalassoma bifasciatum; assembly: GCA_008086565.1. NCBI lineage: Eukaryota > Metazoa > Chordata > Actinopteri > Labriformes > Labridae > Thalassoma > Thalassoma bifasciatum. The sequence continues at coordinate 49,081 of RPOG01002633.1, read as the reverse complement.
GATGCCAGACACCAGCTACATGGAATCATCAGCAGAATACAAAATGACCCCTGAGCTGAGAGTCAAGTGCCCGGCGAATGCGTCCAACTAACACATAGGGCGTAGAGGAAACTCTGCCCCTGCAAAGCATCATGATTAATTAAACATGGTGGATGTGCAAACAAGAGAAAGGCCAGTGCTCCTAATAGGCCTTTTAATGAGGTCAACTCTATGGTTGTTAAATAATGTATTGCAGAATGATGAATGCCGCAAATGTCCATCACCACCCTGAGAGTGAGGTTAATCGCTTTCACTCTACGTAGACGATGCTTTTCTGTTCAACGGAGAAATGGATGCAATTAGTGTCTTTCTTTCTCTTGGATTGTACCTTGAGTGAGGAATCTTGTCAGGTACCTGCTGTCTCATCTGTATGTGGTCTCTTCTGCTTCCATACAAACGAAGACTGAAGCACCGACTCGAAGCTTCAAAGCGCTTGTCCGTAAACCAATGGATGATGTCACGGTTGCTCCATTCGCGGTGTGAGATCTGAGTCCATGACATGAATATTCTCAGCCCCCATTGTGATGTTGATCCAGAATGCTCTGCTGAATCCATTCTGAGACTTGCTTTCAAACACACACACACACACGCACACACACACACACTGCAGTGCCAAGTCCTAAGTGTATGGTTCTTTTCACTTTGAATTAGCGCCCTGCCAACGCAAACACTTTCACACGTAAACATAACACCTAGATATATATAAACACACACACACACACATATACACAGGCACATCATTCCACATATCAACATGCAACATCCTCCTCACAACACGCATGTCTGTAATGCATGCACACACATGGCATGAGCTCAGGCTTTCTCACACACACGTTTTCACACACATCAAAGAGCACAGCAGATATGAGCCAGGCTTCCTGATGACACACACACACACACACACACACACACACACGACTGGTGGATGTAAACTGTGACCAGCAGCAGCTGCTGGACTCTACAAGCTTTTAATTTCCCTCACAGTGCAAATCACGCTTTCATTATCGGGCTCACAGGGCGTTTTATTGTGAAAGGGCGACAAGGCTGTAAATTAACTCATCAGTATACACGTGTGTGCCTTGGTAGCTTCTTTTTTTTGTTAAACTATATGTGCATGACAAGTAGAGCTCTTTTTCAATGGCCTTGTGAAACCTATATATATTTTAATTTCTAAAACCCCAGTGGCCAGGGGATATTGATCAGATCCCCAAGGGTATTGTAACTCTGCAAGACCCAACGTTGGAATATTACAACATCAAGTTTCACACATTTAGGTATCTAAGAAAAAAAAAACACATTTTCATGGTCAGTGGGTCCTTTTGTTGAATCCAGCTGTGCTGTCGGAAAGTACATGTGTTAAGAGATCCAGCCATCGGGCCACAAACTCACACAAATTTTAACCTTTTCCTCTAAATTTTGGTCTTACAGGGTTAAACTGGATGGTTGAGATATCTTTGAACTGGTGTAAAGTTTCCAGATCTGATCCCGTTTGACAGATTTGTTGCAAATTCTCAGAGCCAAGGAACTGGAAAGCATTGGTCTTACACTGCAAAAACTGAAATCTAAGCAAGTCATTATGTCTTATTTTTAGTAAAATTTGTCTTACTATTCTTGATTTGAGCCACATTTACTAGACAAGGTCATAAAAATGTCTCATTTCAAGTTTTTTAAAGACAAAAATGAGGCATCAATTGCTTGTAACAAGTAAAAAAAAATCTGCCAATGGGATAAGATAAAAGATTCTTGTTTAAGACATCTTTCTAATTTCAAGGAACTTCCTGGGTGAATACATCTTATCCCATTGGCAGATTTTTTTTGACTTGTTACAAGCAATTTACACCTGTAAAAAACTTGAAATAAGACATTTTTATGACCTGGTCTGGTGAATGTGGCTCAAATTAAGAACAATAAGACAATTTTTACTACAAATAAGACATAATGACTTGCTTAGATTTCAGTTTTTGCAGTGTAGAGACCATCAGCTAGATTAAAAAAGTGTAGCATCTGATTTAAAACAGAGACCGTTTCTACTTTTATTTATTGCATGAATGTTTCATCCATTGTAAAATTCTGCTGCTTCTTGGCCAGGTCGCTTTCGCAAAAGAGATTTTAAATCTCAAGAAGCTTTTACCTGCTTACATAAAGCTTACATAAACTTTTAAAAATGATCTCTTACAACAGAACAGTAGGGAAAGTATTTAGATAAATACAAATGGATACCTTGAACCAAAGGCTTTGTGGGGCTTTGAATGAATATTCAAGGATGCTTTGAAACAGACTTAACTTCAAAGGATACCTTAGAAATAACTAAGGGTATCTTACAGAAAAAAAGAAGGTAAGGAAAACAAATTATTCCTGAGTTTATCTTGACCAACGCGTTAATGTTCCTTTTTATCAATTGAATGAAAGTTACCTTAAAACAAACTGTACTGGGTCCTTTGAACACAAAAGGGTAAAGAGGGTAAGAAAATGTTGAAACTGCTAAGTGTGTCAGGGTTAAGAGGTCAAGAAAAAGGGTTCTAAAAACAGCCTCTAAAGAAATGGGCCACTAAAATGATTCTGCTCCAAGAGTGTGATAAATGACCCGATCAGAGGAAACCTTGAAACAGACTCTCAAAGGTTTTTTTTGGCACAAATGCCACTTCTTAACAAAATACAAGACTTTAAACTAACCCTGAAGGATACACTGAACCATATGCTCAATGTGCTTTTGAATGCTATTTACAAAAACAAACTCAAAACTGAAGAAACTTTTAAATATCTTGTGATATCTTGACACAAAAAGAAGGTAAGGAAAATAAATGAATGCCTAAATTGTTGGCTGCCATCAATGTCTATAGGTGTCTTTTATGTTTTTCACTGGGTCAGGCTGAGAGACAGTGTGTAGGGTACTGAGCCATGTGGGTGGATGAGAGATCAGCAAAGATTTTGAGAAGAGATGACGGAGAAACAACGGCAGACGTTGCTAACTGTTGCCGGTCGGTCATGATTGTGAAGATAAACAACGGAGAGCACAGAGCGGATCCAAATAGAGCTTCAGAGACGAATAGTGAACAGTGTTTGAATCTTCCTTTATGCAGTGTTGGAACATTTTGAGTGATCTTGAAAAAGTCTCATCTCTAGATATATGTCTGGTCACAATCAGCAACTTAAAATAAGATTATCTGTGCCAAACAAAGGTTATTTCCACGGACCCTAACTCCCTGGAGGGTTTCACACGTATCATTTTAGTTCGGACAGAACAGAAAAGTCTGGAAGTTCGTACCAAATAAAAGCCCTTAAGTGTGTCAGAGTGAAGGGGATACACTGCAAAAAAAGGGAGTCTGAATATAAGATAAAAATACTAAATTTGATGGAAAAATATCTTCAAAGTAGTGAAATGATCTGTCCATGAAGCAAGATAATTTCACTTGACTAGAAATCTTGAAATAAAACTGATAAATCTAAAAACAAGAAGAAAATGCTCATTTTTAGATTAAAATGCTTGAAAACAAACTTCCTGAAGAAGAATTTGAAGTGAAATACACTGAATATGAGGAATAGAATCTAATTTCATGCTTCTTATATTCTTAATTTGAGCAAATGGAATGAAAAATATCACTTTTTTAAGTCAAAACTACTTAGCATTAGAGAAGTATGATTAAGATAATTCTTGATTTTTGAGCATGTGTTTGTAAAATTCTTAGCTGTTTTCTAAATAAACTGTCTTAAAAAGATGATTTTTTTGTATTATTCTTGAATCAAGCAACTTGAGATCGAGCTAAATCTTGAAACAAGTTTTAATGTTAAGAAATCACATGTGAGAAAACCAAAGCAACTTGTTTTCACAGTTATCTACTCATTTTAGGATTCTCAGACTAATGAAGACAGAATTGAAAAGTTCATGGTTTTTTTTTAGATCTAACATAGTTTTAAATGCTAAAAATAAGTTAAAAAAATTAAAACAAGATATTTTATTAAGCATGTCTTAACGTATGATTTTAAATCTTGGCAAGTGCAAGATTATTTGCAGTGAATGAAGTGGTAATGGGTTCGAAAAGGAGGAGCAATTCCAGACTCTCAAAGGTTTCTTCAATCAAAGGCCTATTTTGAACAGAATAAATCATTTTAAATTATCATTGAAGGGTCTGTTTGTCTGTCAGAGACGGTTACATGGAATAATAATGATAAAGAAAATTCATATTAGATGGCACTTCGTCATTCATATGAATTTATCCTTCAAAATGATGTATTTCCTGTTGACAGAAGATAGAAGTTTGACTGATTCATAATTAATTGTGGTCATTTGCATGACATGAAACATAATGATGTTCCCTCTTTTGTCTCCTGTGTCAGGCTGGAATAATTACATGGCCTACATATCAGCATTCAAAAACTAATTCATGCCTGGGAACGCACACATTATAATATCATAGGTGGCCAAGCATGTAATTGCTGTGGGGACTTAACTGCCTCTCATTAGTTCACCCCCCCACCCCGTGTTCCTGTCAGCCGGCAACAAGGATCACAACAGCTGTGAATGACTTCTAAGCACCAAACGTAGCTAATAAGCTCATTAGCCTCCATGTGCCACGTAGTTATCACACCAGCATCAACAAACATCGTCAGAGTGGATCAGTAGATCAAACAATCAAATGTTCGATCAATAGAACGGCGATGAACTGATCGACACGTCCCGGCGTCTGCAGGAAGAACTCTTCAGGGAATCAGATGAGTTTATCGTATCACCGCCTGCGTGCTGCAATAAAAGACAAAACAAAGAGAGAAGAGGTCGAACGTTTTAAGAAGAAATATTAATATTTATGTGATGGTCTGAAAACCCACCAACAACTTGATGACATACATAATCAGCTCATGCCAACGATGCTGCAGCTAAATTAAAGAAGAAAAAATATGACCACTGCAAGGTTAGTCAAGTAAAAAAAAGAAATCTGATTTCCCAGGATTCCATCTTTGATCTAAGACCTTAGTTTTTGATCTTTGGATTATGTGTTGTTGTTTTTTTATTAAATGAACTTTGATCTTTGACCTCTTTGATTTTTGGACTTTGGTCTATGAATTCTTTCCTTGTTCCTTGAATTCTGTTTTTTATCTTAGTCTTTGATCTTTGAATTCTTTCTTTGATCTCAATATTTGATCCTTAATTTTTTTTCTTTGATCTTTGAATCCCCATTAAATTATTGGCTTTAGACTTTTATCTTTCAATTCAGTTTTTGATCTTTGACCTCAGTCTTTGATTTTTGGCCCAAGTCTTTTGATGTTTGAGTTCTATTTTTTATCTTAGTCTTGGATCTTTGACCTTAGTTTCTGACCTTTAAATCTGGTCTTTTGATTTTTGATCTTTGACCCAAATCTTAATCTTTGATCTTAATCTTAAATCTTCAACTGAGTTCTTTGATTTTTGAATTCTCTTTGGCCTTAGACTTTCTTCTTTGGAATCAGCGTTTGATCTCTGACCTCAGTTTTTACTGTCTGTAAAGTCTTTGATCCCTGAATTATTTCTTCAGTGCTTGAATTCTGTCTTTGATCCCAGAATTTGGGCTTTGATCTTTGAATGCTATGTGTAACCTTTGACTTCTCTGTGATCTTTGAGTATTTGTTTTGATTCTAACCCTAACTTTGAAATGCAAAGTCTGTCTTTGATCTTTAAGTCGGATTTCAAAGAGATACAGTGGAACCAGCTACAAGTTGAAGGTTGTTTTTTTGTTCGTGAAAGGGGAGGGACTTTGGAACCACTGCTCACTTCTGCCTCACTTTTGTTTGAAGAAAGCCCATTCATTTTTAACCAAAGTCTCTGCCGTGTTTGTTAACTTTGCATCATCGTTTTAAGTTCATCGCTTGTTTTTTAGACACCAATGTTGTGAGTATGTCAGTACTGATGGCTCAGGCTGGTGGTGTTTATGAGATATGTGAGCCTTGGTTTTGTCTCTCGTTAACTACCTAATGCAGTGATTCCCAACCTGTGGGCCGTGAAGGAATTGTGAGCGGGCTGCCAAATCATTTCCAAAATAATATGATTTTAGTGGAGTGTAATTATAAAAAGATACAAGATACAAATGCATAAAGAAAGATACAAATATACAGAATTATGTTTTATATGTTAAAACTCAGTTAAGAACTCGGATAGGTAACATGACCCTACTAAAATTTAACAACGACCCAAAATGTAATAAAAAAAAATATGAAGGTAACAAAATTCAAAGTGTCATAACTTTTCAAAAATTCAACACAAATACCGAGCCCAAAACACAACAAAAAGAATGTTTTAAAAGCCTAAAAAATAGCTGACTCAAACTGTAACAAATCATTACACTTAGGCTAAAAAGTTATTTTGTTCTGGGCTCAGAATCTGTTACATTGTTACATTTCTGGCCAGTTATTACATATCAGGTTTTATTATATTTTGGGTTTTTGTTACACATGGGTTTCTAACAAGGCATTTTATATTCTCTATGCTAATTGGGTTGGAGATGGGCCACAAACTTTTTAGAGACTTTAAAATAGGCCCTGAGTTGGAAAAGGTTGGAGAACCACTGCCCTAATGTGATATTCCAAACTGAAACTTTTAAGCAGCAGAATTTCCCATGGGCCTCGGCAGGGGCAGCAGTTCAGCGCACCACACTCTGAATCCCACGGACACTAAATCATTATCTCACAGCCTGACAGGTTGGGTTGTTCTGCAGAGTTAAAGAGATGTCACTGGAGCACAATGAGATCTTGTACTCGTTCATGACGCAGTAAGCAGTGAATTAAGCCATCCCGCTGAACCTGGAGAGGCGTGGACTAAAAGAAGCTGTCAGTCAGATTTAATGTGTCTGCTTCAGTCCACTGGGCCGCAGCAGAGCTACAAAGAAAAACACCTGAAGCCCCGCGTGTGGAGGAAGAGCTGCAAAGCGCTCACACTGTTCGCTTTGGCCTTCGCCTCCTTCCTCATCACTTTCACACTCGGAGTCTTCTAGCTGTTTGCTTTAAGCTGTGTTTCCTCACAGCGCTGAGTTCTCACAGCTGGCGTGGACAAAGGAGATTTTTTAGAAGGATGAAGGTGTCACTTTGTAAGACTTTCAATGAATAAAAGTGAAGGAACAGCTTAAAGTTATAAACCTTGGCTGAAACCACCAAGAAATCAAGAGACGGGTGTTTGTCCAAAGCATAAATATCAAGTCTCCATTTTACACCTCTTATGAAATAATTTTAGAAAATACTGAGATGGAGTACTTAAATAATAAATAATAAAATAATAAATACATTAAATAAATAATGATAAATAATATAAAATAAATACTAATAAATATAGATTTAATAAATAACAACAAATAATAAAATAATAAATACATTATATAAATACTGATAAATAATTAAAATAAATACAAATAAATATAAATGTAATAAATAATAACAAATAATTAAATAACTAATAAATACACTATATAAATACTGATAAATAATATAAAATAAATACAAATAAATATAAATTTAATACATAATAAAAAATAATTAAATAATAACTAATAAATACATTATATAAATACTGATAACTAATATTAAATAAATACTAATAAATATAAATGTAATAAATAATAACAAAAAATAAATAATAACTAATAAATACATTATATAAATACTGATAAATAATATTAAATAAATACTAATAAATATAAATTTAATAAATAATAACAAATAATAAAAATAAAAACAAATAAATACATTATATAAATACTTATAAATAATATTATATAAATACTATTTAATATATTAAATACTGAGCATGTTTTTCACAAAAAGACCCACCTTGCCCAGACTGGAATTCAAACTGGTGACCTTGCTGTCAGGAAAAGTGATTAAAAAAATAATTAATTTAATTTATTTATCTATTTTATTTTATTTTATTAATAATAATAATTTCAGTCTTCGTTTGAAATTCTTGTTTTTTGTTTTTTTTTGCCGTCTATTTCAGGTTTTCTGCTGCCTTGGGTGGAGCTACAAGCAGACCTTGGTGTTTGCGGCCGGTCCTGTCACCAGCAATGACTGTAAAGATCATGGACGCCGTGACGTTTGGCTTGAACTGAGGTTGGTACAAAAACTGCTCCCCCTGGTGACTGGCTGCAGTATAGGTCAAAAACTCTTTTATTCAGTCCAGAAAAAAGATGGTAAAACTTTAAAAAATTATTACACCTTGTAGAAATGTTTCTCACATTCTTATGCTGCCGTGATATGAAGATGTTATCTGGCTGCATTGAGTTCAAGTCCTCTTTTTCCTAAGAAGCTGGTTTTTCATTAGTTATTAGACGTTAAAAACTGGGTTTTACATAATGTCTTAAGTCTCTGTTCGCTCGCTTGGGTAGCTTTTTCAGGAATAGTAAGATACTTTCAGGAAAGAGAGAGCCAAAAAGGAGATTTAACTTTTGGAAAAAAGATCAACTATATTTTCTGCTATTTTTGTCACTTGACTCCACTCAGATCCTCTATGGCAGTGTTTCTCAACGTTGGGGTCGGGACCCCATGTGGGGTCGCCTGGATTCCAAAAGGGGTCCCCTGAAATGACTAGTAAAGGATAAAATAAAAGAAAAACTGATAAAAATATTTTCATTAGTGATTATTATTCTTTTTGAAATTATAACAACAAATCAAAAAAGCTGTGTTCTATATGCTTTAGTATTTAGTTAGCATTTAATTATTAAGTATTTGAGTATTTTCAGCATTTTATTATGAAGTATTTCTGTAACTTAAGTGGTTTTATATATATTAGTATTTTGTTATTAAGCATTTTAGTATTTTATTTTTATTTCCCCGGATACAGTTTTTTCAAGCAGTTGACCAAATTTACAGTGCAACACTGAGCTTTGTGTTGTTTTGCTCTCATCAGTCTACAATGTCTTACATTGTTTATTGCTCTTTGTGTCTTCAAGTGTCTCTTAAGGATAAATAATATTTTTGAATTTGAAAGTTCACTTAGAATAAAGTCAGGATATATCCTGATCAGGGAAAATAAAGTTGTCACTTTTTGAACTGATCTTGGCTACTCTGTATTTACAACAGAGTAAAATAAATGTATAAAATAAAAAATGAGATTTAAAAAAATGTCTTTGGGGTCCCCAGAAAGTTTTCGTGTCAAAATGGGGTCACGGCCCAAAAAAGTTGGGAAACCCTCGGGGCCTCTGGCGGTCAATGGCGTTGCTAGTGACGGGGTCATTTTGGCTTCAAAATTGGGGGACGCTTAAAGATGGAGCCACACTGTTTTTTCCACACACATGAGCCATTGATCCTCATGTTTTTGTGAAGATTTCGTGAAGATCTAATGCTAGTTTTGGAACACACTGTTATGATCTATGATTTCAACATGAACCCGAGGTGGTTTGAAAACCTGGGCACGTTTAATTCGAACATCCAGCGTGGCTGTGTGACATGGATTCAAACTTATTGATTTATCGACAGGAGCTTACTTCAAAGACAACACACTGAGAATCTAAACTCTGAACATATGAATGTATTTGAGACACATGTGCGCCAACCTTCACCTCCACCATCCACCATCCACCTGCTTATTTATCTCCACACGCCGCTTTCTCATCGACTTGGTTGCAGGGTGAGTGTACATCATCCCCTCTGGGGCAGAAAATTGCAGCATGATTGTTGCAAATTCACCAGCATCCCCAACCCCCCTTTAAAAAAAACATCACAGTTATACATAACTGAGGAGCAGGGAATAAGCTGAGGACACACACATCTGCTGACATGAGTGAGTGTGTGTGTGTGTGATGCTGTAGCAGCTAAACGCTCCGAGCATCAATACCGGCAGGGGAATTTCTGGGAGTGAAGGCCTCTGGGGGATCTGTATCTGCCTCAACATCTGAATAAATATTTATATCTACGTCTAATTATACCTCATTCTACCTTTCACTCCTTCCCCCATCGTCCTTAATCTGGTCCCACCCCCCACAGAGATGAACCCTCCCTCCCCCTGATCCTCCCCTGCATGCTTTACGCGCGGTGCGTAAAGTGCTTCACTCTCGTGTCCGTGTCCAGAGCGCACGGACAGAGAAGAGGAGAAGNAATAAGCTGAGGACACACACATCTGCTGACATGAGTGAGTGTGTGTGTGTGTGATGCTGTAGCAGCTAAACGCTCCGAGCATCAATACCGGCAGGGGAATTTCTGGGAGTGAAGGCCTCTGGGGGATCTGTATCTGCCTCAACATCTGAATAAATATTTATATCTACGTCTAATTATACCTCATTCTACCTTTCACTCCTTCCCCCATCGTCCTTAATCTGGTCCCACCCCCCACAGAGATGAACCCTCCCTCCCCCTGATCCTCCCCTGCATGCTTTACGCGCGGTGCGTAAAGTGCTTCACTCTCGTGTCCGTGTCCAGAGCGCACGGACAGAGAAGAGGAGAAGTAGCAGAAATCGCGGACTTGTCATGCTCTGAAGTCGCAGCTGTTTCCTGTCACCGTGCGCAGCTGGAGAGGATGGAGGGAGCCGGAGAGAAAGTGGCAGAAATCAGAAGCTGGTTTTGTTCACGCAGAGTGGAAGCAGCGAGGATGTCAGCGCTGCTCTGAAGGCGGATTGCGCGAGTTGTTTCCCGAAAGACGCGAAAACAAACAGGAGGTCTGGGATCCTGTGGAGCTGGTTGTTGTGTTTTTACAGCGCGAGACGGATCCGCATGAGTGGGATTTAACGCGTTTCACAGCTTTTTGTTTTTGTTTTTTTTTACACTTTGACTTTCATATACCTCCTTTTTCATGGGCACTGCGCGCGTCCTTCTGCGAGTCTCAACCTGGAAACGGAGCGACACGATCCTGGATCTGTGAGCGCCCGGAGGCACGCGGAGGCACGGGGAGGTCAGTGTGTCAGCCTTTCACCTTCACGTGCTCACTATCATCTGCACAGCTGCACTTTTTTTCCACGCAGATATGAGCGTGTTTACACCCAGAGAGCTGCACATGGTGGAGGAGAAGTAGAGACACTGTTTTTACTAGGTTTCTACTGGTCAATACACGAAAAGTTTGTCCAAAAAAGAAGAATAAACAGATAAACTCTTAGAGGTAAAAGTTCAGAAAGTCTCCAATAACTAGTGTGACCATATTCTAGAAACCCAAAGCTTCTGGCAGATTCTGCAAAAATACTCAAAGATCCATAAAGACATTAAAGTAGCTTCACAACTCACACATTTATTTTAAAAAAAACTCTGTGAAAACTTGCAGTAATGTTAGAAACGTATTCGTTTTGTAAGAATACAGAAAATAGGGTAACACTTTAGATTGGGGAATACATATTCATTAATTTGTAGTCAATAAGTAATAATTAGGAGTTAATATATTGAAAAGTCTGAATTCATGGTGCACTACAGGTAGAATAAGGGGTTAATGCGTGCTTAATAAATACTAATTAGCTACTTATATGCATGTTAATAAGCACCTAGTTAATGGTGAATATGTGTTGCCTAATCTAAAGTGTTACTGAAAATAGCTTTGTAGAAATCCTTTTTATTCTTTTGCTCATACTAAGTCAAAATTTCAAGAGAAAAGCTCCAAATTTCTACTTTTTATCTACGAATTTTGAGTGTTTTCCCCATAAAATATACTTAAAATCAAAGATACCGAGTAAATACCTACTCTATTTGTCAGACTTTTGGTTGTATTTCAAAATTTTGACTTTTTTTTTCTTGCAATTTAGATTGAGGTATCTCAAAAAAATAACCTTGTTTTCTCCTAGCTTTGTCTAACTTGTCTCCAGACTTTCACTAACAACCCCCAACATTTTGACTCTATCTTGGAATTTTGACTTTTTTCACAAAATTTTGACTTTTTTCTTATAGATTTTGGTTTTCTAACCAAACAGAAAAAATCAGATTTTTATCTAAGAAATTTAGCATTTTTTTCCCCTCATAATTTTGACTTTTTTTCTCATTTGACTTTTCTCCTGAGCTTTTATTTTCATTTCATACCTGATGGAAAATGGCCAATAGATTTGAGATAAAAAGTGAAGCTTGTGATATAAAAAGTAGAAAAAAATTAACTTTTTATCAATAATTTCCGAATTTTTTCCTCCTCATATTGTCTCCATCATCTCAATATATTAACTGTATTTCAAACTTTAGACATTTTATCCCAAAGTTTTTATTAAAAAAGAGCCAAAAAAAATCATTTTTCTTCTTCTTTTCCTAATTGGGGGAAATGGGCTTCCCATGATAATGCATTTTCACATGATTCAGTTAAAACAAATACATATCTTTTGTGTAAAAGTATAATTAATGTCTCAAAATCTTGGCCAAAGCTTCATTTAGATTTTGAGGCAGTTAAATATTTAGCTGACACAAAGTTGCCTTGCAGACAGTTCACGGTGCCTCCAGGCGGTTGTGACCATGAGGGAAAGAGGGAAACTACTGTAAAAGTGCATTTTGTCTTCAGCATTTTCTGTCTGTGAGTGCAGCACAAGCTGTCAGAGCGCGTTTTCCTGATACTCCTGATGTTTTGGTTGAAGAGTCTCTGACAGAAACCTCTGTCTCTGTGTTTGGTCTGGCTTAAGTTTGGGGATCTCCTTCTTCTCCTCCTTGCTCAACTTTTTTGTTGCAGCTCAAAGTTCTCTGGAGAGTGAGCTGCTGTAACAGTTTTATCTAAATTGTTGGCGTGGATGAGTTTCTTGCACATGCTGCGAACTGCTCTTGGTGCTCTGATGCAGAACAAGGAGGGGAGGGGGTAAAGTGAGCCTGAGTGAACAGCAGAGAGAGAGTGAGGGAGGTGTGTTTGTCTGTCTTATGTGTTGAAACCGTTTATAAATGACGCACAGTTCAGGCCAAAAGTTTGGACACACCTTCTCATTCTCATTAAAGTTTTTGCAATTTTCCAGACTGACTGACTTCATATCTTAAAGTAATGATGGCCACTCATTTTTCTTGAGCTAGCTGATTGGTTCTTGCCATAATATGAATTTTAACAGTTGTCCAATAGGGCTGTTGGCTGTGTGTTAACCTGACTTCTGCTCAACACAACTTATGGTCCCAACCCCATTGATAAAGGCAGGAATTCCACTAATTAACCCTGATAAGGCACAAAACCATTTCAGGTGACAACCTCTTGAAAAATACCAAAAGTAAACAAAGCAGTAATCAGAGTAAAGGGAGGTTATTTTGAAGAAACTAGGACATAAAACATGTTTTCAGTTATTTCACCTTTTTTGTTGAGTACATAACTCCACATGTGTTCATTCATAGTTTTGATGCTTCAGTGAGAATCTACAATGTTAATTCTCATGAGAAAGTTTGTACAAACTTTTGGCCTGTACTGTATTTGGCACATTAGTATGTATTTTTGCATATGACAAAAATTTTCACCCATTTTTATGACAGTTACACTTAGTGAGAGAATATTCCTCAAAATTAATCATAATGCCACTTGAGACTATTTTTTTTGGGGGGGGGGTGGGCATTTCCTTTCAGCAAATGCTGGATGTTGAAATGCTGAGCACCGCATTTCAACACATTCGCATTTCTTTGCAAGAAAAGCTCCATGTTGAAATTCCAAGCCCCATTTTAGCATTAAGAGCTTTCTTGCAGTAAATGCTCAGTGTTGGAATGCTAAGCCACAACCTTAACCTTGACTGATTGACACGCATCATTTGTATTTATTAACTCTGGAGAATGTTGTTGCTCAGCATTTCATCATGAATATTGCAGTGTGCGTGTTTGCATGCATGTCTGCTTATAACACACCAAAATGCTACATATTTATGCGTATGTATGACCAAGTAAATGCAGATAATTTAAACTCTCTTTGGTTTCCAACTTTGAAAATTACCAGAGTTTTAAAACTCTTCTCAACACCAAAACCTGAGCCAACATTTCCTGGACTCCTGCCATGAGCTTTTCATCTTGTGTCTTGGATTTTTCTCTCTTTACTCGGGTGTTGACCCCACAGTATTAAACGTTTAGGACAAAAAGATTCCACTTTGATAGATTGCGCAGCTGCCGGTCTTGATGTGTTGGCAGAATCGATTCGTCTGTCTCTGTCATTGTCTGAGCTCGGCCTGACAGCAGCTCGTTTTCTGTGAACTGAAGCTTCAGTCTGCCGTAAATCAGAGTTTCAGATCTTTTCTCACCGACTATTTGTGTTTTCAACACTGATATCATCTACCCCGAGCAGGTAAAGTTTTAAACCAGCTGACAGTTCCTTGCAAAATTTGTTAAAGCTGTGTTTTCTAAGCTACTTTTGACTTATTTCAAAGCAAACTCTAAATTTTTACAGCCATATTTCACATAAAAAGGTGAAAAAGTTGAATCATGCTGAAACTGTGGTGCAAACAGTTGTCAATGGGGTTAAGGTCTGGACTCTGTGGAGGCCAATCCATGTGTGAAAATGATGTTTCATGCTCCCTGAACCACTCTTTCCCAATTTGAGCCCGATGAATCCTGGCATTGTCATCTTGGAATATGCCCGTGCCATCAGAGAAGAAAAAATCCATTGATGGAATAACCTGGTCGTTCAGTATCTTCAGGTCAGCTGACCTCATTCTTTGAGCACATACTGTTGCTGAACCTGAGCAACTGCAGCAACCCCAGATCATAACACTGCCCCCACAGGCTTGTACAGTAGGCACTAGGCATGATGGTTGCATCACTTCACCTGCCTCTCTTCTTACCCTGATGCGCCGATCACTCTGGAACAGGGTAAATCTGGACTCATCAGACCACATGACCTTCTTCCATTGCTCCAGAGTCCAATCATTATACTCCTGTGCAAATTGAAGCCTTTTTTTGCGGTTAGCCTCACTAATTAGAGGTTATTTTAAAGCTACACAGCTGTTCAGTCCCAATCCCTTGAGCTCTCTTCGCAATGTGCATGTGGAAATGCTCTGACTTTCACTATTAAGCATAGCCCTGAGTTCTACTGTTGTTTTTCTTCCATTTGATCTCACCACACGTTTAAGTGATCGCCGATCACCATCATTCAGGATTTTTTTCCGGCCACATTTCTTCCTGGAAAACGATGGGTCCCCACTATCCTTCCAGTTTTTAATAATGCGTTGGACAGTTCTTAACCCAATTTTAGTAGTTTCTGCATCAGTCTCCTTTGATGTTTTCTCTGCTTGATGCCAATGATTTGACTCTTCTCAAACAGACTAACATCTTTTCCACGACCACGGGATGTGTCTTTCCACATGGTTGTTTAGGAAATGAGAAGCATCTCATCGCACCAGTTGGGGTTAAAGAACTTGTTGCCAGCTGAAAGATAAACACCCATGCAGTAATTATCCAATAGGAGGCTCGTACCTATTTGCTTAGTTAAATCCAGGTGGCGACTTTTTATTTTGGCCAGGCAGTGTATTTTTACCCACTCCTAAACAGCTCCCTGTCATTTGTTGATTTACAGGCACAAAATTGATCCTGTGCCAAAAACTTATCTCTGTGGAATTGGGTGCTATCGTGTATAAATAAGATTTAAGGCACCGGTCCAAAGTGGAACCAAAATGAGGCCAAAGTCACAGAGTGGGTAGTGAATAGGGAGCATTACGGCGTGCAGCGCTGGTGCGTTTCCTCCTAATGGAAAGCAACAACAATATCGGTTTACATGGATATACACTCTAAGACGCCAGCGGCTCTCGTGCTGTGCAAACGCCTCACTGTTGATTGCTGTTTCAGGACCCCCTGCTGCTGCACTGGTGTGTTAAAAACCGACACACACACACACACACACACACACACACACACATATACACACAGACACACACACCAGGGTTTCGACAGAAATAAAGCTATTGTGTCTCTGTTTGTAATTGTCTCACTATCTCACTCTCTTTAATGAGAGCACCACAGCTGCAGATGTTGGGCAATTAACTCTCAGTGTGAGCACACACACACACATGCAGACACACAAGCACAAACACAAACCCAAACCCACACACACGCGTTCATGTTTATGGCACTAATTGGGGACAGTAGGCGTACACATACTCAATAGGGACTTTTTCTTGTCATGAAAAATAGAAAATGTATTTGTTGAAGGAAATAACACAACTGAGCTTCAATTTTCTGTTTCCATCCTTGACCCTTAACCTCCAACCAAGAAGCCAGAAGAGCTGTGGAGATTAGTTTTACTAAGCAGGGCGGTGACAGTGAGGGAGGGAAAAGGCAATATGAAAGAACTGGAGAGGAAATAATGCTGGTTAAATACAAAGAGGTGAAGGTCTGGAGGAAGGAATGCCCATGGGATGTGTCTCCTTCTTCACTGTTTACCCGCCTTCCATTTGTTACCACGTCTCCTTCGTCCTCTTCATCTTCTTCCCCCAAGCCGTTCTGCCCCTGAACTATTGACGACGTGTCCTTCATGTTTCTCTCCGAGCGCTCACACTTCATTCGTCACATGCTGGCAGGTTTGTTGGATTGTGGTTTCCTTTCTGGTTTGGGCCCTCTGGAGACTGATAGGATTTTACTGAAGGGGAGATCACTCCTGTTGGGATTTAAAGGGGAACAGCGCAGGAAGTCCTTATTAATAAATGATGATGCACTGGGATGATTTCCAGGCAATGAAAAGATACTGTTAACCTTTAGCCTGTGCCCTGTTCTCGTGATCATTCTGTGAAGAATGCTTGCGTCGCTTGTTTGTCAGTTTCATAGCCTCGGTTTCCTGCACAGAGGATTGTAAATGTGGGATGTTTTTGTGCCCCAGTGATGAGTCTTTCCTCAACTATTGTCTTTGCCGCCCCTCGAAAACCGTGGATGTGTTGACACCTGGCCTGGTTCGTCTTATTAATTCAGTTTGTTGTTGTTGTTGTTGTTCAGTGAAATACAATCTAGCATCAACACAGAATCCCCTAGCTTCCAGCTTCTCTCACCTACCGCACCCAGTGCACCCAGAGGAAGTACACAAATTGAGAAGAATTGAACCAATCAACTCTGATGGTTCTGCTGGAGCAGAGACAAACCGGATACAGATCTGGTGGAAACTGGGCATCAGAGCCGACAACTTTTATCGACCATACATCAATTTCTCCCCTGCAAAAACTGTGGAAGACAGGGAGCGAGCGGCTTTGGTCAAGCCGTTCGGTCTGCTCTCATCCTCTTTTCTATTTCCACTTTCCTGTTCCCTCTAACTCATTTAGACAACACTTTTGTAAATATCCCTTTTAAGGCCAGATGCAAAGTGTAGTTTATTTCGGACGGTGTCATCGTTCTCAATGCGTGACAAATGAAATGCGCTGTGATGAGCTGAAACACATGTTCAGGGAGTGGAAAGTTTGTGTCAACTTTTACTTTTTACACCTTTGACAACTCTCTAACGGCGAAGACGGATGGCGCCGTCTGAAATGTTGAATCTGGTCTAAATAAGTTAAAAAGGACTGGATAGTGGACAGAGAAGGAAACAAGGTGAGAGTGGGTCCATGACGAGGGCTACAGGTTGGATTTAAACCCAAGCTGTAACCGGGTGGCATTAACCCTTAGACCCTAGGCTAGGCCTTAACACCTGGGCTGTTACCTGTGGGCCAAAACCACTGGGCGAAAACTGTCGGGTCATAATAACAAGGATTTAACCATTGGGCAGTAACCACAAAGCTATAACCGCCAAGCTGTATCTGCTAGCCTGTAACCACTAGGCTGAAACCACTTGGTTGTAACTGCCAGGCTGTAATTGATAGGCTATGACTGTTTGGCTCTTACCATTAGATCATTACTACTAGGCCATAACTGCCAGGTCCTTCTCACTTGGCTCTTACAACTAGGCTGAAACCATTTGGTTGTGACCATTGACTGTATATAGAATGGACAGCGTGGCTCCGCCTGCCACCGTTCGCAATTTTGAAGCCAAAAAACCCCGTTTCTCGAGTCGCCATTGTGCAGCCAGAGTCTGCGCAGTAGAGAATTTCTGGTGGAGCCAAGTAAAAAAGAGAAATAAAAATATTTATTTCTTCTTCTTCAGAAGGTTTAGTCTCCTTTTGGCTCTTTCCCGAAGTTTGTTATATCCCCAGTAAAAACTACTCATGAACGACAGCTGTCAACTATCGTAAAACGAAACTTATAACGCGTTTTTTAACGTCCAATAACTAATGAGAAACTAACTTCTCAGAAAAAAAAACACCCGAACACCATGCAGCCAAATGACATCATCATACTACCTCAGTGTAAGGATGAGAGAAACATTTCTACCAGGTATTGTAATTTTTTAGTTTTCCCGGCCCATATCTGGAATACATGGGGAGGCGGGGCTTATGACCTAAACTGCAGCCAGACACCAGGGGGCGGGGTATCTGCTGGAGGCTTCAGTTTGAGCCGAATGTGGTTACGTCCACTCATTATACAGTCTATGGTTGTGACCACTTGGCTGTAACCTCTTGATCCTACCCATGGGCCTGAAACTTCTAGGCCGTTACTTCTGGGTGCACTGACGTATTTAGTTTCCATTCAAACCATTCAAAAGGTTGAAGGTAGTTTGAGTCAATAAAAAAAAGTCATTACACCAAATATCTGAAATCTACCAGATCTGTGTCCAGTACGTCTCCACTCTGGAATAACTGCCAAAACTGCCAGGTTTCAATTTAATGTCTTTAAGAGATAAACACTTGTATGAGGCATTCAGGCTTGAAGGTATATATACGTACAGGTTGCATAGGCTAAGTTACAGTACGACAAAGACTTGTTTGAGGCATTCTCGCCTAAAGACTGAACTGACAACCTCCAGATTGAATATTTCTGCCAGCGAAGAAAGAGGAAAGTTCAAATGATACATAACCCAATTAACGTAATGTTTATACCTTCTTTCTGTCAGACTGAGGCCTTGGACCTGTTCTGAAGATGTTGGTTTCCAGATTGTCTGGGCAAAGCTCATTTGCAGTCTGGAAGAGGAGAAAGAAAGTGCAAAGGGGCCAACTGTTTAATTAAGAGGTCAGGTTTAATCTCGTAGGTCGTGTCAGCTTGTTATCACAGCAAACACCATTTACCTTCCTAACAGTTCTCCTTGGCTCTTATACTTCACCTTCTTTCCTTATCATTATCCCGAGGCTTCACGCTTAATGGTTAACTTTTTTCTACCACATGTGGCTGATTTGATCTAATGAAAAAGGTTGGAGAGCGATGTATGAGTACAATGGTGGTGTCCGTGAAATTGTTCTCCGCTCAGGTCTTTCTTTTCCCCGCTGAACTCGGGAAACCTTTTGACTAATGAGCAGGCGTTGTGCGTTGTGAGGCGCGTGTTGTCATCTAATGATGTGATGCTTCCTGATGTGGTCAGTGAGTGTTGAATAAAAAGACTTCCAGACATTTTCAACAACAGCAGTGGACAAAAGGACAGGGGATGTCAGCGAGGAAAAGTGTCAAGAAGTGGGAACGAGGCCAAGCAGCGGCGACAAGAAGTCAAGTGTCAGGAGAAAATGGAAGCTATTTTCATCATTCTCAATCCGACATTTACCTGAATAGAGTGTGAATGTCGAGAGTGTGGGGAAGGATCGTAAAGGTTTCAAGGTTATGACTCCATCAGTGAATCTTATCAGTATTACTCCTCTTGGAGCCTGAATTTGACCTTTGCGGAAAAACTGGACAACAGGAATTCTTTTCTCTCCTTGTACCTCATATTCAAGGCCTGAGCCTGTTGGTGAGGACCCTAATGGGACCCGAGTGTCAAAGCCAAACCAAGAACATACACAAACATGCATGACACTGTCCATGTTCCCTGAATATGCACGAAAAGTGAACAATCATAACTAGTGACAAAAACCGAATGCAGCGATAAAAGTGACCCCCACATAAACCTCAAGTTGTATTTTCCTTTTCCAGTTCAACCCCAAAAACTTGCTTAGATAAACATGACCTAAGTTTGCCTAGCCTCTCAAAGAAATGCAAAAAAATTAGTATTGTGGTGCTTTCATGATGGTATGAAGCTCCTAGCACCCCCTACTGACTAAAGACCATATGGTTTTTCACATGGTTGAGTGAAGACATTTATTAAAAAAACAACTGTTTACCCTTTTTAAATCATGATGACAACAAAAACTTCCAAAATGACCCCGATCAAAAGTGAACATACCCTGGTAATTTTTAGCCTGATAACGTAACCATCCTCATCTGAGATCCCAACAGACACTTGCATCTTTCATCCAGTGCTGCACTCACGTTTCAGGATTTTGAGTCATAGGGAAAGCAAAAGAATTTTCAAAGTTTCTGCAGGAAAAGGTAATCGAACTGTAAAAAACACGAAAGGGATATAAAAAGATATCCAAGGAACTGAGGATGCCAATAAGCAGAGTTCAAACTCTAATTCAGAGGTAGATAATGATGGATTCTGTTGAAACCAAACCACAGTCAGGTAGACCAACAAAATTCCAGCCACAACTACCAGGAAAATTGTTTTGGGATGCAAATTCTCTGACTATTTTTTAACTCTTACTCCAACTTTCTTGTCAATTTTTGTTGCTTTCTGCTCATTCTAGTCACTTTTCACTATTGTTTTGTCACTTTCTTCACCATTTTTAGCTACCTTCTGACAAATTGTCACATTTTCTTGTGTTGCCTTCTGCCCATTTTAATCGCTTTTCACTGTTTCTTTGCCGTTCTTGGTCAATTTTTTGCTTCTTTGGGACTTTTTTCCAAGTGTTATGCCAACTTTCTTGTCATGTTTTGTTGCCATTGGTAATTTTTACACTGTTTTTGTCTTATTTTTTCATCATGTTTTGCTTCTTCCAACATTTTCTGCCAATTTTTGTTGCTTTTTGTCAATTTTTGCAACCTAAGACTAAATTTTATTTATTTCTATTGCTACTCTTTGCTGTTTTTCCCCATATTTACCACTTAGGATGTTGCTCTTGCAAAGGTAGTTTTTAATAGTTTGACTCTCTGAAACATTTTTTAACGATGCACAATAAGGAGGCACTTGTGGAAAAATAGGCCATTTCTACACAAATGCCACAAAATATCCCACTTGCAATGTGCCAAACAGTGCAGACAGGACTCAAAACTTCGGGAACAAAGTCAATTGGAGTGACGAGACCAAAATTGAACTTTTTGGCCACAACCATAAACATTTTGGCTTTAACGCAGATGGGTTTTCTGTTTTTGGTCCAGTCATGTAAGTCTCTTTACTCTTTCCCCATCTTCTTGATTCCTTTATTAGTCTTTATACAACTGTTTTTCCCGTAAAACAGCCTTTCACGTGATTTCTCCCAGAATCCTGGCTCTTCCCGCCCAGTGTTCCTGTGTCACATAAAGTAATTGACAGCTTTCACAGCAGCTCAAACCAGAAAAAAACAAACAGGGATTTCTTTTATCTTGGCTGACCAGGTTGGACGTAGAGCACCCTGCAGCAGGTGATGTATTTGCAGAGCCCTACTCTTATGGACGTTGTTGTTTCAGCGTGCTGTTGACAGTTTAATGAGCTGCATAAAGGTCGCCATGCATCACTGGATAAAGCTGGAGCAGGGTATGAGGCATGAGGCCTTGTAAATACTGCACACACATAACGCTGTGTGACATTTCATTTTCCTACATTTGTGATTAGTTTGTGTTTTTGTTTGTCTCTAGCCTGAAGTAAATCTTTTTCTCTTTGAGCTCATCTGAGTATGGAGCTTTTTTTTTTTTCAATTCTGTTCCCGCAGCCATGATCACACCTGCCCCACCTTTAATTTCACTTTCACTGTTTACTGCCTTGATATATGCCGGTGATAAACGGTGTCAGGAAGCCTGCAGGTGTGACGCTGCGAATCACAGATGCAGGCAAAGATGAAAGTGAGACTGTTGGGTTTTTTTTCACGTTTGCCTCCAAAGCTTCATATTGAACTACTTTCTCTCCTTCCCTCAATCCTCTTTGTATCTCCCAGGTACTAAACAACCTCATGTCTGACAGGAAAAGACAAACCTGGCTGATAAAAGGTTGGTCATATCCTGCCTTCTATCTCTGTAACTAATCAGATAAATGGACAGTGTGGATCAGGCTGGCTTGTAAATCTTCATGTTCATTGACCTCATGAAGCACTTCTACTTGCTCCTCGACAGCTTGATGCTCTTCATCTTATTCCTCTTTGTCTTGTTCCCCCACCTCTTAAGACTCTTCTTCTTGTTCCTCTTTTTCTTCCGTCATCTCTTAAAGCTCTCCTACTTGTTCCTTGACCAATCAAAGATCTTACTTTTGTTCACTGACCACATGATGCTCCTCTTCTTTTGTTCCTCAACCTCTTTGAAGCTCCTTTTCTTGATCCACAACCACTTGGCGTTCTTCTTGTTCCTTGACCAGTGGATGGTATTCCTCTAATTCCTTGACCTTTAAAAACTCTTTTTCTTGTTCTTCATCCACTTAAAGCCCTTCTTGTTCCTCAACTGTTGAAAGCTCTTCTCATTGTTCTTTGACAGATTGACAGATCCTCTTTTTGTTCTTCAACCTCTTGAAGCTCTTCTTGTTGTTCCTTGAGCATTTGACGCTTTTCTTCTTGCTCCATCATAACTTAAAATTTTCTTCTTGTCTCCCGGTTGTTTGCAGCTCTTCTTCTTGTCCCTAGCCCTCTTAAAACCCTTCCTCTGGTTCCTCGATCACTACAAAGTCTTCTTTCTTATCCTTGACCAATGAAAGCTCTTCTTTTTGTTCCAACACAACTTGAAGCTCTTCTTTTTAGTCCTTGACCTTTTGAAGCTTTTCGACCTGTCTCTTATAACCGGTCCTTATAAATTTTACACAGTCAATCAGGGAGAAGTACAGTATTTTCACTTCACAAGTAAAAAGAAAAATCTGCTAACGGAGTAAGAAAAACTTGCTCATCAAATTTCTTGTAATGCAATAATGTCTTAATACAACACACTTGTTTCTTACTCCATTTTTTTTAAAACTGTTTAAGAAATTCAGACCTCATTTTTGTATTTAAATAACTCATAATAAGACATGTTTCTGGAATGGTCAGTTGAATGTGGCTCATATTGGGAATAAAAAGACAATTCTTACTGAAAATAAGACACAAAAAGTTAAGCAGATCAGGCAAAACACTACAGTCTAGATCATACAAAATTAACTGATACAACAAATTTTGGAAAAATAATAAAGCAAAAAAACAACTACAACAACCCTGCCTGAAATTTTGTGATTTAATTTTAGTTAAAATTTATAAAATGATTTGGCAACCCTTGGAATTCATCTCACGACCTCCATTGTGGTCAGGACCCACAGGTTGAGAATAGCTGCCTCAGACACTTAAAGCTCTCTGTCATGTTCCCTGACAGCTCAATGCTCAGCCTCTTGTTTCTAACCTTTATAGTCTCCTCATTTTTGTTCCCTGCTTTCAGTGTGTCCTTGTCTTGTCAATTACTTTTTCCACTCACCTTTTTTGTTCTGAACATCTTGTTTTTTTCTCTGTAACCAGCCTCTTCAGTCTCTGACCTGAATGTATGAAATTCCCCTCACTGACCTGCTCTATTCTGATACTTGTTTCTGACCTGTCGGGTCCTGACCTGTTAACTCACTGTCACTCAGATCTGCAGTTGACTCCAATTAACCTTCCTACTGTGAATCAAAGTGTCAGAGTCCTTGAGAAAGAAACTGCTTCTTACTGCTGCGGACTCACTGTAACACAAAGTCGGATCGTATTATTAGTCACAAAGGACGTCATCGAATTGCGAAACATGTTTTTTTTTTCAAAAAGTAAAAGAAAACAGCTCATGCATATGTAGATGTTAAGTCAGAATCAGTAGAAACACAAGAGAGAAACATATTTCCTGGTTTTCTTAAATATAATCCATGTGAGAGTAAAACTGGGAGTCTCTTTGAACTTTGACCTCTGAAATCTTGGACATGAAGCTGGAGCATAGAAACAAATCAAACACAAAGACATTTTTGATCCAGTCCAATTTATATTAAAAAAAATCTAATTGCGTTATTTTTCCTTGTATTGTAACTGCAATTTCTTTTGCACGGTTATTTCAAAGTCCCAGTTTTTGTGTTTTTAAACAGACAAATTATAGGGAATGAAACTTGGCATTACTTATAAAATGACAAAAACATGACATTTCTTTGTGTTACTCATGACTGCTTTTTGTCCATTTTGGTCACTTTTCTTTTTTTTTTTGCTTCTTCACTTTCTCTGACTATTTTCTAAGTCTTATTCCAACTTTCTTGTCAATTTCTGTTGCTTTCTGCTCATTCTAGTCACTTTTCACTGTTTTTTTTTCACTTTCTTCACCATTTTTAGCTACCTTCTGACAAATTGTCACATTTTCTTCTGCTGCCTTCATTCCATTTTAATCACTTTTCAATGTTTCTTTGCCGTTCTTGGTCCAATTTTGCTTCTTTGTGACTATTTTCCGAGTGTTATGCCAACTTTCTTGTCATGTTTAGTTGCCATCGGTAATTTTTACACTGTTTTTGTCTTTTTTTTTCATCATGACTTGCTTCTTCCAACATTTTTTGCCAATTTTTGTTGCTTTTTTTGTCAATTTTTGCAACCTAAGACAAAATTTGATTTATTTCTATTGCTACTCTTTGCTGTTTTTCCCCATATTTACCACTTAGGTTGTTGCTCTTGCAAAGGTAGTTTTCAATAGTTTGTCTCTTTAGTTGAGGAACACTGCGCATAAAACAGTTTTGCAAAAAAATGGTATTCTGACACTTTTCAGGTTAAAGAAATATTGCACTGCCTGCAATTAGAACATTGCTGCAGGTCACCCAGTTTCCCAGCCCTACTTCACAGACATATGAGTCAATTCTCCGAGATTTTTTTGGCATTTGAATCCACCAAGTAAGTCAAACCGGCTCAATAGTTTGATGAAACTTTGATCCGCAGACTGATGTTGCAAACTGGTTTTAGTCTCCTCCCTCTGATGTGTTGAAACAGCAGTTTTACATCACATAATCCGATCCAAAAGTAGCTGTAGTTTCAGGTTTTTACGTGTTTTTTCTGAGTTTATTACTTCCCTGGTTGTCATTGTAGACAAAGTGACAGAATCAGGACCTGACAGGGTAGTTTCAGTTTGGAAAAGAGCTGAACACGATCTTGTTTCTTTTCCCACATTAAGCAAAAAAGAAAAACCTCAACATCCTCAGCCGCTTTAGCTGCATCGACTAATCCTTCAAATATTAGACATGCTCTCGTATTTACTGGCAACCTCGCGTCTCTCAGGCAGCTCCCTCCTCCCTCTCCTAATGCATTCTCTCACTCTCTCCATTTAGCTTTGCATCACCATGTTCTGATTTATTTATCACTCCATTTTCTCACTTCCCTGACACTTTGAGCACCTCTATTTCTGTCCTTAACCCTGGGAGCGAGCAGCGAGCAACAAGAGACGCAGGGGAAACATGCTTCACTGAAGGCTCTGTGTCAGGAGACAAGGGGCGTCACACTTCACTTGTTCCAGGAGTTAATGTCATGTGCATCTGCTGCTTCTGCTGCTGCTCCTCTTTCTACCACAAGTTTGCCTCTGAAACCACCGATGATGATGAATGAGATTCATCATCCTTCAAATGAGGATCCATCATTCCACATGTGATGCTTCTGTAAACAGCTCAGTGTGTGATTGAGGAGGGCAGAGCCTTCATGCCAAGTTAGGTTGAGCTTTACTCAGAGAAAATGTGCACTGATCATCGCTCTACCAGCACAAATATGCCCTCAGAGAAATCAGAGACTAGATTCAAGAGTTAATCTCTTCGCTGCTTTGCAAAGTACCACAATCCACAATCCTCGCTTAGCTTCCACTTTCACTTTGACTGCAATAAAGTTTCACTCCTTCTGCTGACATTTATTGTTTCTGCTCTCTGAAACAACCTCAGAGTTGTTTTCTAAACACTCGCAGCTCTAAGTCTGTTTTTATCTCTAAACACTCGCCATATAAATAACTTGTTGAACGCTTGAGAGCTAATGATTTTGTCCGAGAGTCAGCAAAAGGAATCAGGCAAAGTGTTTGTTCTGATGAGCCATTAGCTAATTTGAACAGCAGGGAAATGAATGTTCAATTAAGAATTTAAACTATAGACTTTTCATAGATATTTTCTCTGATGCTCACTCTGTTGTGGACCCCTGGGAGGTCTTTGCTACTGCTCTGCCTTCCTTGGATCCTCATGCATTGATATGAGAGACAACTTGGAGGTGTGTTCCTCCTGCCTATGCTTTAAATGCCTACACTGTAGCAACGTATGGGAGTTGTGCTCTTCCTGCTGTGGATCCTAGTTGATGCACATGAAAGACAACAATTGGGAGGTGTGCTCTCCCAGCTGTGGATTTATCTGTAGGCATACGAAAGACAATAAGGAGGTGTACTCTCCCTGTATATGCTTTTCATGAATGGATAGTATAGGCAATATGGAGGTGTGCTTTCCCAGCGTTAAATGTATCTTTAGACATATGAAAGATGATCACGAAGTGTGCTCTCCCTGTCTATGCTTTTCATGTGGGCACTGTGTAGACATATGGGTGGTGAGCTCTTCCTGCTGTAGATCTCTATTTCTGCACATGAAGACCAACAACAGAGAGGGGGGCTCTCCCTGTCCATGCTTTCTTGAATGAAAAGTGTAGGTAATATGGAGGTGTGCTTTCCCAGCGTTGAATTTATCTGTAGACAAACTACAGGTGATGAGGAGGTGTGCTCTCCCTGCATGCACTTTAAATATATACACATTATAAACTGCAGGGAGGTGTGTTCTTCCCGCTGTGGATCCTAATTCATGTGCATGAAAGACAACAACATGGAGACGTCAGATCCCAGGTGTCCAGAACTGTAGGTATATGAAAGACCATGAGAAGTGTGCTCTCCCTGCCTTTGCTTTAATTCAATGCAAAGTATAGATGACAGGCAGGTGTGCTCTCCCTGTCTATGCTTTGATGGATAAATAGTGTAGGCAATATGGAGGTGTGCTCTCCCAGCGTTGAATTTATCTGTAGACAAACTACAGGTGATGAGGAGGTGTGCTCTCCCTGCATTCACTTTAAATATATTCAAATAATAAACCACAGGGAGGTGTGTTCTTCCTGCTGTGGATCCTAATTCATGCGCATGAAAGACAACAGCATGGAGACGTATGATCCCAGGTGTCCAGAACTGCAGGTATATGAAAGACAATGGAGGTGTGCTCTCCCTGCCTTTGCTTTTCATGCGTGCACTGTATGGACATATGGGTGGTGTACTCTGCCTGCTGTGGATCTTTATTTATGCACATGAATACTGACAATATGGCAGTTTGCTCCCCTTGTCCATGCCTTCATGGATGAATAGTGTAGGCAATATGGAGGTGTGCTCTCCCAGCATTGAGTTTATCTGTAGACATACTACAGGTGATGAGGTGTGCTCTCCCTGCCTATCCTTTACATGTGTACACTGCATAGACATATGGGTGATGTGCTCTCCCAACCGCAGATTTTTCTGTAGGCACATGAAAGATGATGAGGTGATGTACTCTCCCTGCCTTCACTTTTTGTGCCTTCGAAGGAAAAAAAAATCTGAGGTGTGCTCCCCCTGCCATAGTCAGGTAACTGGCAGAACAGAGCCTGACAGCCATGTACAACTCAGTGCAAGTGGATGATCAATTATTTGGAAGAATTGTTCTGGCTGAAGCCTAGTTCGGGTAATCGTTACTTGATTTTTCTGGCCATGTTTTTTGGATGCATGTTCGTCCTACAATTCCTACTTTACCTCCCAAAAAATGCATTCTTATTATGCTACAGTAAAAAACTGCAGGTCTGCAGTTGTTGTGAATAATTGTTATAACCTGGTTTGCTTATGCACATCCTGAAACACACAGTAACAAACCAAACTATCTCCAGGTGAAGTTACATTTTCATCACAGCCGAGGAAGTTGTCACCACCCATAAAAGAATGAACATAAACCTGAGAACACTACGCCACGAGGGCCAGCAGCTCCAGTTATCTGTGAGGCATACTTTATTTATTTTTCCTCGTTATAAGAACAGGATCTTCTCTTAAAAACAGGCCCAGGGTCTCTGTGGGTTCTCTTTCAAAGATAGAGGAGGCGTCCTTGGTTTGCCCAACAGCAGCTTGTCAATCCATCTGTAATCGTCAGCCTGACACTAATCCTCAGACCGCAGAGCTCCGAGTGTGGAGCCGAGCCCTCGCTCCCCAATCAGAAAATCCTGAGCTTTTTGTTCTCTCAGTACATACGGGGACAGATTCACACCCGGAGAAAATCCCAACGCTGCTGGACTGACACGTCCTGCCGAAGCATGTCAGGCTTTACAAACAGCAAACAGAAAAAACAAACAGCAGTCACTGATTCATAGACGTGAAAATGTCAGATAATCACTTAATTTTCACAAGCAGCTGTAAAGATTCTTTCTCAGACACCTGCAGCTGAGTTTTGACATTTAACCACATTGCCATTTAAAGTCTCTGACACTGGGAACAAGGCTGTAAATGTTGAGCCGTCACTCTCCTGATTGGCGTTTTAACGCAGCTCAAACCTTTAATTACATAAACAGTTTTGAGCTGTTTAGAGCTTAAACTCATCTTTAGTCTGCCGCTCCGTGACAAGACAGCTTCTACCCAGGAGCTTACATCCGTGCTAACAAAGTAAGAAGATGAATAGTTAATCAGAGGAGGAATGTCACGTCTCTGGGTCTAATGTGCAGCTGGGATTTGGAAGCTGCTGCTCCACTTTCACCAACCTGGAACTTTCTTTTTTTATATATTTGTCTTGTTGCTGTAACATTGACTCTGCTTCCTGCTTCTTCTTCTTCTTCTTGTCAGTTTTTTCTTTCTTGCTCCACTCTTGCACCTGCCTGCCATCTTCAATGAAGGCAGAAATAATGAAAAGATTTCCTTGAGGTCCATTTATGCTAAATGTGATGGATACAGATGGAGCCTGCTCTGTGTTCTTTTCATCTGTATTTCTGCACGTTTCAACCAATGACTGTATATAGAATGGACAGCGTGCTTCCGCCTGTCACCGTTCTACGTTTTTGAAGCCAAAAAACCCGTTTCTCTAGCCGCCATTGTGCAGCCAGAGTCTGCGCAGTAGAGAATTTCTGGTGGAGCCAAGTAAAAAAGAGAAATAAAAATATTTATTTCTTCTTCTTCAGAAGGTTTAGTCTCCTTTTGGCTCTTTCCCGAATTTTCTTATATCCCCGGTAAAAACTACTCACGAACGGCAGCTGTCAACTATCGTAAAACGAAACTTATATCATGGTTTTTAACGTCCAATAACTAATGAGAAACTAGCTTCTCAGAAAAAAAAACACCCGAACACCATGCAGCCAAATGACATCATCATACTACCTTTGTGTAAGGATGAGAGAAACGTTTCTACCAGGTATCGATTAAAAAATTTCAAAAGGGCCGAGTATAGACCTTATGTACCCCTCCGCCCCGAATACTGGATATGACGTCGGTCTGTGGTCCCCCGCCCCGAATACTGGATATGACGTCGGTCTGTGGTCCCCCGCCCCGTAGACGACCTCCGAAGTCAAACTCGGCTTGCACGTTACGTCCACTCATTATACAGTCTATGGTTTCAACAATGCTTACAGATATGGAAACAGAGCAGTGCCGTTGGAAATTGTAGGGGCAGTGTTGCTGTTACAATCTGAGGCCATAGACTGTATGCAAAAACTGAAATACAAGCAAATATTATGTCTTATTTGTTGTAGAAAATAAAGAACAAAAACATTTTGAAAACTCCAGTTTGGGATTTTTGTGTCTCTTAGTCAGCAGTGGGGTTCTCCTCGGTCTTCTGCCATTGCGCGGCTGCTCACTCAGATAATGAATTTGTGTGGAAGTTGTCTGATGTTTATCCACCATTCGAACTATCCTGCGTTGCATTCTTTGGTCAATTTTTCTCTTCCATCCTCGTCCAGGGAGATTAGCCACAGCTAAACTTCTTGATTATATTACACATAGTAGACAGTGAAACTTCAAGAGACCTTTAGAGACGGTCTTATATCCTTGAGATTAATCATATATTTCAACAATTTTGCATCTTAAGTCCTCAGACACTCCCAGGCTCTTCTTTCTCTTCTCCATTCTTGTTGTGATACACAAAGGCAACAACACAAAGGTTGAGTCAACTTTTTTACATTCTAACTGGCTCCAGGTGTGATTTCTATATCACCAGCTCCTGTGACTCACCACAGCTGAGTTTAAACAAGCATCACCTGCTTGAAATTTAACAATTTACTCACAATTCTAAAACAGTGCCAACAATTTTGTCTGGCCTAATTTTTGTGTTTTGTGTAAAATTGTGTCAATTGGAGCTCTTTCTTCCGCTTTTTTTTTTTTTTTTTTTTCCAATGCACATCAAAGAAATAAACACATTCATACCAAAACATTAGTAATTGCAACGATTTCTGGGAGGAATGGTTAGTTTTCTAGAAAAACTCCAGGGGTGCCAATGCTTTCATCTATGATTGTATATGTTGTAGAAAATCAAAGGTTTCAGTAACATATTGAGCGGGAAGGATATACAATTCTTTATATTTCCTTCTCTGATTAGTCTTTTTTCTCCTCAACCTCCTCATCCATCAAGCCCTGAGCTTCAAGCCAACATTCAAACCTTGGTCCCCGAGTTTCTCCCTGGTTTGGTTTTCCATCATAGATGCAGTTCAAACACTGGTGCGTGCTGCTTTCAGGCTCCCCCGCTCTCCTCCCTGATTAAATTAACAGCAGCTCCTGCTCCCTGCAGCTCACCTCTCTCCTTGATGCTCTTAACTCGTCCTTTAAGTCACGGCAGACTGGCAAAAATCACAATTTACACACTGAACTTAGCGTGAAAGTGGGCGTATTTCCTGTTCTCTCATGTTGCTCTGTGGCGGATTTCTCACACTGAGCAGGCAGAGATCGATATCCTCCTGCTGCTGAAGGAGTTATGTGATATTATTACCACGTACGTTTATATCCAGTGTAGATTTGTGACCTTCAGTGTGGCATTTTTGGAATGAAACAGCCAAGTAGGAGTGGGTCTGCAGCCTCTGCAGCCCACATGTTGAAGTGTCCTTGAGTGAAAACTAAAGCTCAAACTGGTCACAGAGGCACAGTGATTGGTGAGTGTATATGATTTGCACAGGTGGACAGCCCAGCTTTTCACATAGAAACCTTTACCACCTGTGTTTTAATCAGAATCAGAATTACTTTATTGTCCCGTCAAGGGAGATTAGTGCTGCAGCCGGAACACACAAAGAACAAGAGACAATGACAGTAAGACCCAATTAAAAGTCTAAAATACAGAAATGATACACAACACAATGACTAAAAAGAGGGAGGATAAGAAACACCATACATATATAAAAGCGATGACCATGTTTAGACCCGAGCTCAAACCAAAAAAATGGAAAGTAACATACAAGTTAATGCAGAAAAGTGCAAAGTGTGACAGTGCATATAGGGCAACAATGGTAATTGCAGGTAATTTGTAATTTTGTAATAATGTTGCATGCTATGTCTTGTATGTCTTTGTAACCTGCTACTGGATACTGTGAATTTCCCTTAGGATCAATAAAGTATCTATCTATCCATCTACCTATCTATCTAGAATCTCTGACTGACCTGCCCATCAAACTAAATGAACAGTACACTTCCATAGAGTCATAGAAAGAGATTCAAATTGAGGAAAAGGCAATGTCACCAAGTGTTTTCCGACTTAGACAATGTGTTTTATCGGAGAGAAAGGGAAAAAAGACTTATGGATGAATGCGAAGAACAGGAACTCCTCTATCTTGCGACACAAGCCTACTCTGCAGCTTAGCAGACGTAACCTTTATACAGTCTATGGACGTAACACGCAGCAGGTGTGAGCATTGACTGTATATAGAATGGACAGCGTGCTTCCGCCTGTCACCATTCTACGTTTTTGAAGCCAAAAAACTCAGTTTCTCAAGCCGCCATTGTGCAGCCAGAGTCTGCGCAGTAGAGAATTTCTGGTGGAGCCAAGTAAAAAAGAGAAATAAAAATATTTATTTCTTCTTCTTCAGAAGGTTTAGTCTCCTTTTGGCTCTTTCCCGAAGTTTCTTATATCCCCGGTAAAAACTCCTCACGAACGGCAGCTGTCAACTATCGTAAAACGAAACTTATATCGTGGTTTTTAACGTCCAATAACTAATGAGAAACTAGCTTCTCAGAAAAAAAACACCCGAACACCATGCAGCCAAGTGACATCATCATACTACCTTAGCGTAAAGATGAGAGAAACGTTTCTACGAGGTATCGTAATTTTTTTAAGTTTTCCCGGCTCATATCTGGAATACATGGGGAGGCGGGGCTTATGACCTATACTGCAGCCAGACACCAGGGGGCGGGGCTTATGACCTATACTGCAGCCAGACACCAGGGGGCGGGGCATCTGCTGGAGGCTTCAGTTTGAGCCGAACGTCGTTACGTCCACTCATTATACAGTCTATGGTTTCAACAATGCTTACAGATATGGAAACAGAGCAGTGCC
>RPOG01002633.1:0-16306 GCA_008086565.1 Thalassoma bifasciatum | reverse complement strand
AAAAAAAACACCTGAACACCATGCAGCCAGATGACATCATCATACTACCTTAGCGTAAAGATGAGAGAAACGTTTCTACGAGGTATCGTAATTTTTTTAAGTTTTCCCGGCTCATATCTGGAATACATGGGGAGGCGGGGCTTATGACCTATACTGCAGCCAGACACCAGGGGGCGGGGCTTATGACCTATACTGCAGCCAGACACCAGGGGGCGGGGCATCTGCTGGAGGCTTCAGTTTGAGCGGAACGTCGTTACGTCCACTCATTATACAGTCTATGGTTTCGACAATAAAGATGCACTTTATTTCAGAGGCTAGAGTTAGAAAAACTCTTTGTCGTTACTTTTTCTCTTATTTACCTAAATGACGGTGAGCGCCGTTATTTCCCTGAGGATTTAACGAAACTCACGTTTACGTTCGCAGATGGGAAAATGATGTGCTCAGTTCATAGTTCACAAAAATGTGAGCGCGTTCGTGCACAACACTGAATACTGCATGTGAAAGTAGTTGGTCGTAGGCACTGCCTCCATCTGCCCCATTGTTGGGTCTGTTTCACAAAGCACATGGCGTTAATGATATTCAAGTGCATACAAGCTCATGCCATTTTCCAGCTCTGTGACGCTGCTCCTGTAAAGAGTCTGACGGCGGAGAGAAGCCGTCATCAGCTCCACTCGGCAGGAGATCTCTCTCACTCATGCTGCTGCTGCTGCTGCTGGTTACTTCCACATGAGTGGGCTGCACTTTTCCCAGTCTGTCCTAGAGCCCAGATCTGACAGTTTCAGTGTCTGTGCAAGAGAAGCTCATCCATATTTAAAAACACTCATCTCGCCAAGGTTTATTGTTTGTCATTTGCATAAAGGGACCAGTTCCCGCTGATGTAAATGCAGCTTATACATTGTTTACATTCATGGGCTGTAATTCCCTCTTTTGCTTCGCTGGTACATTAGCACCACCTGCAAATGTTCTGAGATGAAATGGAATCTCGCCCACCTTTGCTTTTGATTCTTTTAAGTATGTGACAGCTCAACATCAAAGCGTCAGTCACCAACCTGTTTTTAACTTTAAATGAGATCTGAATCTTTTTTAGGAGACAGGAGGAACATCAGAGGGAACAGAAAGTTACAGAAAAATCTAAAAATCTTCAAATGAAGTCTGCAAAAAAAAAAGAAAAAAACAGTCAAACTGATGAAACGGCTCACATCTCCACTCCGTCTCTTTCATCTCCTTCATTCTCGCTCCTCTGTGCTGAGCTAAAGTGCACTGAAGTGGACATCTGGCCCCGGGTCCAGCAGCCGGGGAGAGTTCCCCTATGATGTGATCTCATTAAACTGTGTTTTAATGAGCAGATCTCTGAGGTAATTGTTCTGCTCCACCGTTGCCCAGCTGATTGATTCTCTCTTTAAACTGAGTTGACAAAAGGTGAATTAAAGTCGTGGATGGTAGCCTCGACGCTCACCCACACGACCTTGGGCAAGCTGCTCTGCTCCTGATTGGTCCGCCGAGGCTGCCGACGGTTAGATAGGAAAGATTTCAGATCCTTCATTTCACAGCAGATGAAACGGCACCGCTCGCTCAAACAATGAGGGACTGACTTTAAATACAACTACGTCAGGGACATTGGATTGGAGTCAGACTGTTTCATTTCCAGTAATCAGCCTTTTCCTGTTTGTGGTGTTACTTCCTGTGTAAGGAGCCGCGGGATGACGGATCTGTTGTTGCCTCCATCTGACTCCTTTCTCCTTGCTCCAGTTCCTCCTCCAGCAGGCTGCAGACAAACAAACCAGCCGTGTTTGATGCGTTGCTGCAGGCTGAGGCGTCCCGCTGAGGTCCAGAGAGGAGGACTTGCTGAGTAACACTTATGAAAGCATAATCTTAGCCGTAAAAATTCAAACTCAACACATAATCACAGAATCCACTTTCGGCAAGAGACGTCAGGGAAACGAAGAGTCAAAACTTAAAGTTGCTGGACTGGGGCCATGGAAGCTGACACAAGGACAACATGCACAAATCTGCACAGAGTGGCATCCACTTAGGTACTTCAACCAATAACTTTGCAATCCTTTAAACCAGTGTTTCTCAACCTTGGGGTCGTGACCACATTTTGGGTCACCTGGAATCCAAATGGGGTCCTTTAAAATGTCGAGTAACTGATTTAAAAACAAAAACAAAAATGGACTAAACTATTTTCTTCAATAACGATAAATCTAATGAGCATCCACACAGAAAGGCCAAAGTTACTAAAATCGGGTTTTAAACTGATGCAGGGTTCCTACACATACGTAAAAGTCTTAAAAAGTCTTAAATTCATGTATTTTAACAGTAGTTAATGTTAGGACTGAAAAATTTGCAAAAAAAAATAAAAATGTAATGGTCCATTTTTTTGAGTAACCTATCTTATGTGTTTGTGGTATCAATTGCTATATTAAAGGGGGTAATTTTTCTTTTTATTACACTCTGTTTGAATAAAAAAAATATATACACAGGGAGAAAAATAGAATTTTTATGAAAAAAACAAACAAAACAAACAAAAAAACCCCCACAGAAACTCTGTTTTTTGTATAGAATATTTGGCAAAACAATAAGAAAATCCTGAAAAAGTGAAAAAAATTTGGTCACTGATTTCAGAAAGTGAAACCCAGATAAGATAGAAACTCATAATACACAGGTTGTATTATTTCAATACTTTATTTCTTGAAATTTTTATGATTGTGGCTTTTAGATAATGAAACCCAGAATTCAGTGTCCCAGAAAATTAGAATATGGCATAAGATTAATAAAGAGGGATCATTCAAGCAGAAAAATGTAACCACTTTCTGACTATTTTTCATGTTTCTCCTCATTTCTGCCCATTTTACTGCTTTTTTTACCACTTAGATTGCTGCTGTCTTCAACAATTTGTCTCTTTAGTTGAGTAGAGTGGAGTAACACCAATACAGAACATTTCATAAATCCCACATGCAACGCGATATATCCAGTATATTCAACATATATCCCCGAGCCCTATCTCTAGCTCCCCAAAATTTCTTAACAAAAGTACATGACCCACCAGTTGAAATAGCCCCTGCAGTGTTTCCCA
Source organism: Thalassoma bifasciatum (assembly GCA_008086565.1). Lineage (NCBI taxonomy): Eukaryota > Metazoa > Chordata > Actinopteri > Labriformes > Labridae > Thalassoma > Thalassoma bifasciatum. Next base: position 13,230 of record RPOG01002633.1, on the reverse strand, counting down.
TGTGGTTCCATCCTGGACTTAAATGGAGAAAGCTAATATCAGACTATGATGAAGAAGGACTATAAATAACAGCCCTGAACTCATGGGGGAAGTTTTACAGTGCTCATAAATCAATAAAGAAGTGGGCTCATTACCTTCTGGTTGTGCTCATTTCATTTGTTTGCAGAGGTGACTCATTAATTATGAAGCAATCATATATAATTGTAATGTTATCATTGAGCTGGGGGACGTCTTCCTGTGTCTGGCAGCGGTAATAAATTGCTCCATAATAAACTTAGCATGCCGAACAATGCTTTAATTATTGATTGCCAACCCGCGTTCGTCTTGTTCTCTGAATCAATAAACATTCCCGCTTATTAGTCCATTAAATTAAACTTCCTTGATTGAACGAACGTCTGTTAAGCAGCTGAAGATATGATCAGGTCTTTAAAGAAATAATTTCAAATGTCTGTGAGATTTAAAGCGTAGTCAGGCGGGTTTATGGTCTAATAAACCGCAGAGTACACGCAGCCTGTGTGGACACACTCCTGTCTTCTAATGCAGCAGCCCGAGTCAATAAGCCACTTAATGAGATCAATCAATTAGCCCTTGAACTTGCCAGTCAGTTAATAAGTCACTGAAGCGGGGGGTCTGTCCCGTTTATCTGCGGCGGCTCAGTCCTGCAGAGCACAGGTCAGTGGACACTGCCTGTTTGGTTAATCCAGCTGGAAAAATTTGCACTTCAGTGTTCATGATGGCTAATGGGAACAGTCTGTCTGCACAGGGGACTCTTCTTTTCTTTTGCTTGTACAGAATCGGTCATTTTCTCCACAGTGAAGTAGCTTTAGGATGGATTATGTCCATGAAAATGACTTCACACTGTTCTTATTTCAGTTTTCATTTCTTCCTCCAGCTCACAGGCATCACCCAGGGGTACGACCAGGTGAAAACAGTCGGCTTTAAGCTTCTGCCGCTGATGCCTTTTTTTTTTTTTTCTTTTTTCAAATTGACAGATTGCTGAGGACAGTGTGATTTTCCCGGGTATAGGAGGTGAGTTAGCCTGCAGGTGCACAGTTCTGAGACTGAGCAGAGGAGATCAATACAAAGTCTGGTAGAGACTTCAGGTTTTTGCTCATCAGGGATAAGAAAAGTGTAGATGCAGTGCATGTGTCTATAAATGCAACATCTGCAGTGTCACTTCAAGGTTAAGATTCAAACTCAGGCCTCAGTACCCCACCCAGTGAAAAACAATGATGTCATACCATGCCACAACCTCAACCTAATGCCGCAGGACACCATGCTTACCCACACCAACTATGCCATGCCACAACTTGCTTTGCCATGCCATAACTTGCCCTACTATGCCATAACTTGCCTTCATGCAATTTCATGTCACAACTTACCTTAACATGCCATGACTTGCCTTGCAATGCCACAACTCGCCTTGTTATGCCACAACTCAACTTGTTGCACCACTTTTGCAATGCCACAACTTGCCATTTCATGTCACAACTTACCTTAACATGCCATGACTTGCCTTGCAATGCCACAACTTGCCTTGTTATGCCATAACTTGACTTGTCTAACCATGTCTTCCATTTCACAATTTGCTTTGTTATGCCATGAATTGACTTGTTGCACCACTTCTACCTTGCCACGACTTTCCTTCATGCCCTATCATGTCATAACTTGTGTTGCCATGCCACAACTTGCTTTCATGCCTTTGTTTTCCTGCCTTGCCATTGCTTGCCCTTACATGCCACAACTTGCCTTCATGCCATTCCATGTCACAACTTACCTTAACATGACATGACATGCCTTGCCATGCCGCAACTCGCCTTGTTTTCCCATAAGTCAGCTTTTTGCACCACTGCTGCCATGCCATGACATGCCTTCATGCCATTACTTTCCTTGCTTTGCCACAGCTTGCCTTTACATGCTTCAACTTGCCTTTTTGTGCCATAACTTGGCTTGTCGAACCATTGTCTCCGATGCCACAACTTGCTTTATCATGCCATTATTCAACTTGTTGCACCACCTCTGTAATGCCACCTCTCGCCTTCATGCCTTTGTTGACCTGCCTTGCCACAGCTTGCCCTTCCATGCCATAACTTGCCTTCATTCCATTCTATGTCACAACTTACCTAAACATGCCATGGCTTGCTTTGCTATGCCGCAACTTGCCTTGTCATGCCATAACTCGACTTTTTGCACCACCTTTGCAATGCCACAACTTGCCTACATGCCATTACTTGCCCTGCCTTGCCATTGCTTGCCCTTACATGCCATAACTTGCCTTCATGCCATTCCATGTCACAACTTACCTCAACATGCCATGACTTGCTTTGCCATGCCGCAACTTGTCTTGTTATGCCATAACATGGCTTGTCTAACCATGTCTCCCATACCACAACTTGCCACTATGCATTGTCACTCTATGACTCTGTGATCAGACCTCCCACTTTAACCAACTTTCCTTTGTAATCCCTCCTGCACAGGCGTAGTCGTCCCAAAATAAAAGAAGGAGAAATGGATTTCTATATATTCTGATGAAAATTTGCACCTAAGTTGTGCTCTTGCAAAGAAATTTAATCTGCTGAAATCTGGACATGTGGGAATGAAAAACCTCTTTTTAAAATTTGGTAAATTAAATTGGTCTGTGTTTCTCATCCATGACATAATTGTCTCTGACATCCTTGAAAATTTAGGAAGCTAAACCAACTTCAAATAAAAGCATTTGCTCCAAATCCAGTGATGAGACAGTGATGCTTGGTCGAAACCATTTTTGTCAACAATCATTCAAGATAAATGATTTCGACTCAAAGTTTTCATCTTTTTATACTGGAGTATAAATGTTGGCAGTCTGAATTGTTTTTAAGTTGCCAGATCTTTCAGAGTAAAAAAAATCTCTCTAACCCAGCGTGAACTTGTCTGAATCGCTTGTTTCACCTTCGTACCTGAGTTTGACACGATGCTTTGTTCTGAAAACTTTCAAACAGAAGCACTGATGATCCAGAGGACAGGGCTTCTTGTCTGAACAGCCTCAAAAGAAATTTCAGACGGCTGAGAATAATAGCCGTGGAGAGAGAGGAGAGCTTTATTAACCTTGCCATCAGAGTGGGTCAAACACCTCTGAGAAGTGTTGCATGATTAAATTAAAAAGCTCAGCGTACTTGGTTTGAATTTTTCTCTGTGTGTGTCGGGCTTTTGATGGCGTCTGTGAGCTGTATCTCTTTGATTCCATCAAACCAGCCACTCGTGCAAACCTCGACAAATAATCAACAGCCCTCCTCGGAGATCTAACGGCGTCCGTGTCGTCAGCAGAATGTCAATGAAGCCACTGGACGAAATGAAAGGAAGTGAATGTAATCTTTGATTTTGCAAATAGCACTACAGCAATAAAAGACGATACTATCAACGTTTTGTTGTTGAGAAAATCATTTCAACCCTTCGAAGCTTTGATTCCTGTCAGAAGATAACTGAAAGTCCATTAGTGAGGGTTCGAAGCTCAGCCAGATGTGACGCCGACCCTTGGCATCATGGGAAGATTAGCAGGAGAAACAAATTAAGAGGATTTGTTCTGATCTGAACGGAAAAAAAAAACAAAAAACAAAACAAGGGAAATAAACAAAGCAACGATCGGAAGCGGCGAGAAGGAACGTGAGGGTCTTTGGTTGTTGAGGGGATGGATTAACAAACGTGTTACCATGGCAACAAACAACACTAAATGAAAGCCTCTGATTTCATACAAAAAAAAATACAAACAACACAGCTCCAACGCTCAACAAATCAAATTTTAATCCTGTCGTTTGTTAGTGGCTTTTTCATTGGTCTGAGAAACATGATCCAAAAGTTTTGGCCTTTCTCTTGAGAATCTAGAGCTTAAAAAAAAAGTCTTTGGAAGAAGAAATTATGTTTGCGTGACATTGATGTGATTTTCATTTTCATTTTCAACCTTTATAAATAAAATCCTGATTACTTCAGGTGTTATGCTTGGTGGTTAATGGTAGTTAATGTTAGGACTGAACAATTTGCAAAAATAATGTATTTGTGCGATTATTTTAGGGTAACCCATCTCATCCTTTGTGGAATTAATTGCTATATCAAAGGGGGTAATGTCTTTTTATTTCACTCTGTTTGAATTAAAGAAATAAATAAACACAAGTGAGAAAAATAGAATCTTTATGATAAAAAAAACACAGAAACTGTATGTAAAGATACATTTGGAAAAACAATTAGAAAATCACAAAAAACTGAAAGAAATTTGGTCCCTCATTTCAGAAAGTGAAACTTAGATTGAATTATTTTAAGCCTTTATTTCATGAAATGGTTTTTACTATGTCTTTCAGGTAATGAAACCCAGAATTCAATGTCTCAGAAAATTTGAAGAAGAAGATCATTCAAACAGAAATGCCAGGCCTCAAAAAATCTAACTACTTTCGGACTATTTTTCAAGTTTTCTCCCAATTTTCACCCATTTTTGCTGCCTTTGACCATTTTGCCACCTTATAATTACTTGCGTTGCTACTTCTTGCCATTTTTGCCACTTTCCACCACGTGGATTGTTGCTGTCTTCAACAATTTGTACATAACATAGAACATCTCCTGCAAAAAAAAGTGTCTGGTATCCTGACAAGTTTCAGGTTGAAGAAATATAACACGTTCTGCAATGGTCCATGATGCAATTTGATCTAATTTACAACTAATTGCCCAGCCCTACTTGGTTCTATCTGAGTTCAATGTCATTTCCTATTCCTAACAACTGAGCAAAAAAAGATTCATTTGGGAGCCGGGACTTGTTGTGTAAAACTGTTGCTGTACATTCTTGTCTGGTCTTGGTGGAATTGTCTGACTCCCACTGACGATACTCCTGGGTAAAGCTCCTGCAGTGGGACTCTGACAAAAGCTCTGGAGCTGAGAGTGGAGTGGGAATTCAGTTTCTTTAGCAGCCATTTGGCAGGAACTGAAGTCTTGGAGTTCACAATAAGTCCTGCAGGAGCAATAAATATCTGCTCCCAAGCTCATGCAATTTCATCCTCTAGTCTTTGGGACAATCTATTCAAAACCATGCATGTGAATTTCATGGCGGAGCTGGGAAAATAGTGGAGAAGATTCCCCGGGGTTGTAGGAAATGGATTGGACATAGAAGGGAACTATCGAAAACAGCGTCTTATTTCGTGTCGATGTGCTTTGTAGTTAATGAGATGCTTCTGTATTATCAAGTCCAGGCTTTGTTGACTGATGCGTTGTTTGCTGAGCTGCACAATCAACATGACAGAAAAACAACAACTGTGAATGAGATGCATGTGACTGTACAGGCTTTGGAAATCACATCCCCCGACATGGAAATATTCAAGCACAGCTGCAAGTCGGGTTCTCTTGTGTTGATGGAAATAGACAGCTCACACTGTAAAGACTGGATGACTAACATGACACAACATGCCCCTTAAGTCTGATAAAGAGACTCATCATGCTCTGAAGGAGCCTTGAAAGGATGCGACCTGCACCTGTGGCCTCCTTGACTGATGCGCTTCTAGAGAGATTGAATCCGACAAACAGAAATAAGCAATGGCTGTAAAGAAAGTGAATAATAACACTGTATTACACAGGTTTTTTCCCCCTCAGGAGTGGTTAAAAGAGGCTCTTATTTTCTCCAGTTAGCTTCAAGAGGAAGGCTACCCACAACGGTCAAAACGTCGACTTTGAACTCAAACAGGAGCCTGCGTCAGACTGTTTCCTGATGCAAGAACGGCGTTTGAGTCACAGAGAAGAGCTTCAGACGCAGCCGCGTGTTTTGATGTTGTCTGTCTTTGCTTTGTGGCACCAGAGAAAAAGAGGAGACTGGCAGTAATTTGACTCCTCTCTCTCTCTCGCTGGGCTCCAGAGGAAGTTTATGCAGTCGACAAGTTGTGCTCGCGGTGAAGTGATGGATCTCAAAGTACACGACCTAGCAGCCACACGTCAGAGGAAGCCTTAAACGAGCGGTATTTCTTTAAAAATGATCCATTGTCTATTTTTAGAGTAGCAGTTGTTATGTGGAGGAAGGAGCAGATGTCGGCTTTCACAAATAATGCTGCCTCATTTGGGAGGAAATCAATCCTCGCTGCATCGCGTCACAGAACCTGAAAGTCTGGCAGCAGTTGGGGGACTGAAATGTTTTTCCTTTTTATTGCTTTTGCTTATATTTAATGCCATATTTTTCTCTCAGGTTTTCGAAACAGTGGTAGTTTTCAGCACAATAGCTTCCTACTTTGTCCTTTCTGCTCGACATTTAACATTAAGATAACCTGTGAAAACAAATGCACACCTTTGAGTTATGAAGTCTTGATTGGCTTTGTTTCTGTTCCCATCACACAATACACACTGGCTAAAAAGATCCCTTGAAGTGTCATATAATTAAGTTTTCATCAACCCTGAGCCCTTTCCCTGCTGTCATGAAATCTTCAAACTTTTAAAAACAAGCTAAAGTCTCCGTCCTCTGCACGGCTCAGCAGAGCTGAGGGGGATAGAGGGGTCGGGTATTGGAAGGCTGCTGTCTTTGCAGAGACTATCTTTTAATTAATCTGAAACATTCAGCGAGTTCAGACAAACTTCTCTGACACCATGCCTCACCGAACAGACTTGTCCTGGGGAAAATGAACGCTCACATCTCAACCTGTTGTATTTAATTTAATTCTTTGGGGTTTGGAAACGAAAATGGCATCTGTTAATGTGGAAAAAGTGTTAAAGCATTCAGTTCTTGATATGCAAAATCACTTTTGCTCATTTTCTTGGGTGTCTGGGGTATTGTTGTATCCACAAAGTGAGACATAAGCCAGCCCAGTCTTTTGTTTGTGTCTGCTAACTCTCAGTCTGATGCTTTTTTTTTCAGAATCTGCTCGTCTCCTGACATCACAAGTTGGGCAGAGCTTTAGGGCAGAGCTGAGTGAGATCCCTGTGGGTGATTCACTTGCTTCTTTAAGCTTCCTCTTATACTTTTAGGTCAGTAATTAGAGGAGCTAAATAACTCATTAGCTCTAATCGAGCTGAACTGAAACAGAAATGAATGTTTCTCAGGGCGCCAAAACAGTTTCATAGTAAATTAAACTCAGTTTCTAATCCCTCCTCGGTTCACAGCAGAACTTATTTTCTGCATCAGGCTTTCTGAGGGGATGAGTTTTCCATTAGAGAACATTTTTGTCATAATTTGGACCGACAGCTTGTAGTCTAGAGCAGCCGTTCCCAACCTGTGGGCCGCGGCCCCCCGGCGGGCCGTGAAAGTATTGCGAATGGGCCGCCAAATTCCCCCAAAACAGTCTGGTCCAAGTGAAGTGTAAATACAAGATACATATAAACAGAATAATGTTAAGAATGTTAAAACTCAGCCATGTTTAAAGGAAATTAACAATGTTCAGATATTCATATATAAAAAAAATAGTCCTTTAAGAAGGTGTGTTACAGCCAAATAGGTAACATGACCTGAAACTTAACAATGAATTGTAACAAGTTGTTACATTTTTGGGAAAAAGTTATGATGTTTTGGGCTCAGCATCTGTTATTTTATTGAAAGGTTATTACATTTTGGGTTTATTACATTTTTTTAAATCACATTTTGGGTTGCTGTTACATTTCAGGTCATTGTTACGAATAACAAAGCATTTTATATAAACAAAGTAATTGTTTTATTATCATTTTATTGACTTAATTCTTGTTATTGTTTTTATGTGACTGACTGTATTGGCTGACTATGAAACATGTGCTGCTGTCTTGGCCAGGACTCCCTTGAAAAAGTTTTTTTTATCTCAATGGGAAAACTCCTGGTAAAATATAGGTTCAAGAAAGAAAATAAAAATATCCTCCGTACTGATTGGGTCAAAGGTGGGCCCCAATATTTTTGAGACTTAAAAGTGGGCCCCTAGTCGGAAAAGGTTGGGAATCACTGGTCTAGAGGAACACGGGTTCCGCGTCCATCTCCCCTGACCTCTCACCTCGCTGTCACTCTCACCTCTGTATGTTTGTTCAGGTGGAAGTGTGAAAAAGACGGCGTGGTGCTGAAACCTCGGACCTTCGCTGAGGGAAGGTTTGAGAAACACGTTACCCGTCTGCAGCGTGCGTCTTACAGCCAGCGAGTGTGAGTCAGCGGTGCGGCGAACCTGTCAGCACCGAGCGAGAGCGGGAGGGAGCTGAGCACCCTCGGGCGCCGTGCTCTCTGAATCAGCTCACTGGAGTGTGTGTGTTTGTGTAGGAGTGTTTCTTCTCAAGCGATTTCATGCGACATAAAAAAGGTGTCGGGATCATTCATGTGTAGTCACTTCCCGAGTTTTGAGTGTGTTTGGAGTGTTTCCACGTTAGTGCTCCTGTGCTAATACGAGAGTGTGTGACTGTTAATGTTTCCCCTGAGGTCAGATGACTGAGCTACATCACTCAGCTGTTAAACTGAGGGGTCAGACAGGTGTATGTGTGTGTGTGTGTGTTTCTCTTTAGGTGTGTGAGGAGGATAACACATCTGGTGCCTCTGTCTCCCACCTGTTCCATCTCTGCGTCATCACGTTATAATAAAATTTGGACTTCCTGGTTGAAGCCTCATAGCTGGAAAACTCCACCAACAAAAAAGTCATACACTCTAATATTTGCTTGGACCGTCTTTAGCTTTGATTACAGCACACACTCACTGTTGCATTGTTTCCTTAAGCTTCTACAATGTCACAGATTTATTTCCATCCAGTGTTGCATTAATTTTTCACCAAGATCATGAGTCTGACCACTGCACAAAGCCTTCTCCAGAACATCCCAAAGATTCTCAATGGGGTTAAGGTCTGGACTCTGTGGAGGCCAATCCATGTGTGAAAATGATGTCTCATGCTCCCTGAACCACTCGTACACTATTTGAGCCCATGAATCCTGGTATTGCCTGTGCCATCAGGGAAGAAAATGAAGCAGTATAACGTTGCTGAACCTAGACCTGAGCACCTGCAGCACTGATGGGTGCATCACTTCACCTGCCTCTCTTCTTACCCTGATGCACCCATCACTCTGGAACAGGGTAAATCTGGACTCATCAGACCACATGACCTTCTTCCATCGTTCCAGACTCCAATCTTTCTGCTCCCTAACAAATTGAAGCCTTTTTTTCCGGTTAGCCTCACTTATTAGTGGTTTTCTTAAAGCTACACAGCTGTTCAGTCCCAATCCCTTGCATTCTCTTTGCATTGTGCGTGTGGAAATGCTCTTACTTTCACTATTAAACATACTCCTGAGTTCTACTGTTGTTTTTCTTCAATTTGATTCGCCGTTTTAGTTATTGCCAATCACGATCATTCAAGATTTTTTTCAACCACATTTTTTCCTGGAAGACGATGGTTTCCCACCAACTTTCCCGTTTTAAATAAAGCGTTGGACAGTTCGTGACCCAATTTTAGTAGTTTCTGCAATCTCCTTAGATGTTTTCTCTGCTTGATGCCAATGATTTGACTCTTCTTAAACAGACTAACGTCTTTTCCTTGACCAGGGGATGTGTCTTTCTCCATGGTTGTTTAAGAAATGAGAAGTTACTAATTTCATCAGCTGGGCTTAAATAACTTGTTACCAGCTGAAAAATAATCACCAATGCAGAAATTTTCCAACGGGAGGTTTTTACCGATTTGTTTTGTTAAATAATGGCAAATGGGGAATAAATGCTAGTTTATATTCTCTGGATAATAGGCATAAGTTATTAGAAACACTTATGTTCGTTTTTTGAGGGTTTTTTTTTGTCATTTATGTCATCTACGTTGGTTTTTGTGTCATAAAATGTAATGCTGCAGTACCATAGTTGGCCACTGGAGGCAAACTGGGGTCTAATTAGCTTTAGACACAAACTCTGCAGGTATTGATTAAGAAAAGTGTGAAACTAAGTTTTCAAATGGCAAATATTCTTCCTTTGTTCACAAAATAATCCAAAATAGAACTGAATTATTGAGCATGACAACAAGTCCATAAAAAAAACGTGTCCCCTAATGGTAATAAAAATAAGAATCTGTGTGTGAACTCAATCTTTCAAAAGATTAAAACTTTTGTTTGTCACTGACTTAATTTAATATTGATAAAAGTCTGAAACTACTGTTTGTGTGGGAGGGATTTTTGAGCTAAACAGCTGTTGCTGCAACCACCTAATGCCAGAGATGCAGACACAGCTTTTGTTTATCTCGCCCGTTTTTCACACTGAGAGATGTAATTGACTGTTAAAATACAGCAGGGTGAGATTTAAAGTCAGAGAACAATCTGCAGAGGACACGATTTTGTGAAAGTAAAGTTACCGCTCCAGACTTTATCCACCCACGGTTTGAATCACTTCTGCTCGTTTCTTTTCGTTTCTCTTTGAATGTTTAATGCTGAGAGGCCACTGGGAGCTGTCCGGTCACACCACCTTCTGCTGTTCCACATCACCGGAGCTGAAGATGCACTCCATTGCGTCGAGGGCACTTTGACAGCTCAGAATACTAATCACAAAGTTTTCCAGCTTTTGAAAAAGAAAAACACACAGAGAGTGCAACGGTTCTCTTCATTTCCAGTCATATTTTCTTTTATTGCTATGATTCTGTTGAATATTTTTCAACTCCAGCTCTGGAGGTTCAAGTAAAAAACTGTTATTTAAACCATTAGACAACCGAACATAATTTTACATTATGAACTCTGTCATCACAAACTGCAGGAGGTGAGCGCCTGCTGCTTTTATAAATACTCAGACTTTTGGACATTTTCTCCGCTGTTGCTAATTTACATAACCCGGGGAGTTTTGCATCATAAAATAAACGGTGCATTTTACCTTGCTGGAATAATAAACAGATTATAATGTCTGCAATTCTTGTGCTCAGTTTAAAATGATTACTGAAAGGTTTGATAGAGCTTCAATTCTGCCTTATATTCACTTTTGCAGTTGTTCATTTTTTGATGTTTGTCGTGCTGTGAAGATTATTCCTCTCTTTTCAGCATTAATCTGATTGTCCCATTTTTACTCACATAATCCAGGTTTCATCTCAATCAAAGCGTTCGTGAATAGACCAGATTTCTGACAGCGTGAGCGGATTGTTTGCCCACAAAGAATAGAAATGAGAAAAAAAAGAAACGTTTATGATGGGTTGAAATTGAAAAAGAGGACATGAATTGTGTCGTGCACAGATGGAGAATCTTTTCAGAGCACAGCAGTAAAATAAATTAAAGCACCTGGCAATAAGTGGGCCCTTGCCTTCGCGCGACCATTGTGCCATGTTGCTGCCGCCACCATGACATCAACCTATGACATTCCTTTCTGCTACCGATGGCTGCTATTTTCCCATTTTAGTCACTTTTCCCTTTTTTCCCACCATTTGTGAACCATTTTTTGATACTTTCTGACTATTGTTTAAAGTTTCATCCCAACTTTCTTGCCATTTTTTGTTACTTTTTGTTATTTTTTTCCCCAATTGTTGGTATCTTCTAACCATTTCCGATTTTCTCAGAATTTTCTTGCCAATTTTTGTTGCTCTTGGGACACTTTTCACTCTTTTTGGACCATCTTTTGCTATTTTCTGTGTATTTCTTAAGTTTTCCTCCAATTTTCTTGCCATTTTTTGTTGCCTTTGACAATATTTACCACTTTTCACTGGTTTTTGTTACTTTTTGTTATTTTTGCCCCAAATGTGGGTATCTTATAACCATTTTCCGATTTTCTCAGAATTTTCTTGCCAATTTTTGTTGCTCTTTGGGCCACTTTTCACTCTTTTTGGACCATCTTTTGCTGTTTTCTGAGTGTTTCCTAAGTTTTATTCCAGTTTTCTTGCCTTCTTTTGCTGCTTCTTGACCATTTTTGGCCACCTTTAAATGACTGTCATTGCTACTCCTTGCTGTTTGTGCCAATTTCCACCCATTAGATTGTTTTGCTTGCAAAGGTAGTTTTCAACAATTTTACCATTTGGTTGAGTAACACTGGTGTAGAGCCCTACTCTGTGTACGTGGTTACTGGCCCTGATTGGCTGAGTCAGTGCTGTGACGGCGCAGAGACGGACCGGATGTGGATCTAGTGGAAAATCACTGTTAGACTCAAATTTTCTATTTTTTTCTACATCCACTTTCTAACCAGTTCTCATTTGTCCATGTTTCTTTTTCGCCGAACAGGTTACGTGTGCGTGACTGCATCCCTCTAAAACATGCCATTGCTGCCTGGACACGTATGATCCACGGACATGGAGGCCATCAGCGCATTCAACGCCACGCAGGACGACTTCCTGCCTGATGATGACGATCCCAGGAAACTGGTTTTCAATGACTACGACCAAACAGGCCGGGTGAACCCACCGGCGCTGCCTACGCTGGTGTTCACGCCGCCCGATGGGGTGGATTTTCCAGAAGACTCTATCAAACTCCTGAGTGTGCAGGTAGAAGTCAGAAATCAGCCAGGACTTCACTTAGGCACAGTTTACACGACAACGTTTGACAGTGTTTTACTCTGAAACACGTGAAAACGCAATGAAAAACAATCTGCATCTGAAAACCCTGTACTACACATGTCAGGCCTGAAGATGGCGATATAACTGTAGGAGCAGTACACACTACAACACTATAGAGCAGGGATGTCATATATCTTACAGTGAATTAATTACCTCACTTTAATTAACCATGCTCTAAATAACTGTGTACATTTATTGTTCCTGTCAGATGCTTGCAGAAAACCTAAGAATATCAGGTAACGTCTCATAAAATTTTTGGACTGTGCGGTGTCTACTTTTATAAAACTAAATGTCTGTACAATCTGCAGAAACTCAGAAATCTTAATTGGCGCATTTAAGACAAAAAAAAGTGCATGTAGCATGATGCAAAAATGTGCTTCATGAATGTTGAGAGTTAGAAATAAACACAAGACTAAATTGAAGTTATGAAACTGTGAAGAAAAAAACAAAAGTTGGATGGGATGAGAAAAATTTGGGGCGAAAATGTTTTTGTAATAGTCCTTTAAAAATCATAATAAAGTCCAGTTTCTGATCCTGCTATAGAAAAATTTTAGTTTCGTTTAGTATATTCACACACATCAACCTTGACTAACACTGATACACCCATGCATACATATACATATACATATACATATGTACAATAGATTTCTTAGTGGGTGTGTGGAAAGGGTGACCCCAAAGAAGCCATTTAAAGTTTGTAACAGGGGGCCCGTTTTCCCACGACTAACTGATAATAACAAATAAATGATCTTTTTTTTTTTTTCAAGGTGAGGTTTTATTACATAGTTCATAGTTATTTATTACATAG